>BSBK01006470.1:0-197500 GCA_027943335.1 Chamaecyparis obtusa
TATACATATGTATATATGTATATATATGTATATGTATATATATGTATATATATGTATATATCTATATATATATGTATATGTATATGTATATGTATATATATATGTATATATGTATATATATATATATATATATATATATATATATATATATATATATATATATATATATATATATATATATATATATATATATGTATGTATATATATATGTATATATATCACATCTTGAAATGGAAGCACTTCCATATTAAGAATGTTTAGCCCTTTGGGTAAGTGGTTTGGGGTCATGTCAAGTGCCTTGAATATAAAATTATTGCATATCAAAAGTGGGGGGGGGGGGGGGGGGGGGGGGGGGGGATGCAAAAACTCTAGCCATGTGCGCGTGCACAGAGAAGGGGCTGAAGCCCCTTGGTGGTGTTGTGACCACCCACACCATAGTTGGGGTGTAGAGGGCACAACCCCCTCCCCAGCCAATGTGAGCCGCCATGGGGGCCGACCTGCAGTGGTAGCCAATGACCCCATGGTTTAAATTTTATAATTTTTTTGGTTTTTTGTAAAAATAAAACTTAGCCAAAATAATATAAACAAAGATGTAAAAGGAAAATAAGAAGAAATCTGCAGTATTCATGTATTAAAATGAATACTTGCAGTTGATTATTGTCTGCAGAAAAAGATAAATTTTTATGCCGGCAACCTAGGGTTTGAATAAATACATATTTAAATTAAATGATGCAACATTCTTAACAATGTTTGCAGCATACAACAGAGGAAATCAAAGAAAAACCCATAGATCTTTAAAATTACAAAAGGGTAATAATCTCTCTGAAAATAAACCCCTTTTTCAGATCTGGACAAATAAACATGCAGGAATGTAAATCAAAAAATTAAAAAAACTCTAAATCTGAAAATAATAGTACAAACTAAAACGGAGAACATGTTGGACTTCATCAGTAATCCCAGATCTTACATCTTATTTCACCAGGATACTATTACTCAGACGGATAAGTTTGAGGGAATCAACTTGAGGATCTCTTATCAAATTTATTCTGTAATTTTCTACAAAGAAGTTATGGCCATGGATGTGCTTCATAAGAACAACAGAGGTAGTTTTTTACAGCCTGGTCGGTCCAAACTCCATGGAGAGGCCAATGGGATCCTTGGTAAGCTCACCATGGCCCCTAAAATAGGGGTCAATCTTCTCTGGATGGAAGCCAACTCTTTTATTAAAAGTGCCAATACTATTCAACTTGTTGCGGGCCACTTTCATCACATCTCAAGGTATACCAATTGGGTTGCTAACTGGATCGCCATCAAGGAATCTAACATGAGTTGGATCCATGCCAAAGATCTCTCCAGTGATGCGGAAGATTCTCTCAATGTGGATAGACTCCAAGGTACTGAAGTTATGATTAAAGATAATAATGACAGCAAAGGGGTCTTTCAGAGGAGTAAATTAACCAATGACAAGCTGTGGAGGGACAGTAAGATTAATTACTATGCATCCTCTCCGCATGCTTTCTGGGTTTCCCTTCCCAAGAACTGCAATTATCTCCAAAGGCATATCTCTAGAAAGCCAAGAATTAAGGAGCTAGAAAGATGGAGAGCATTGAGGTTTCGCTGAACTAGAGAGAAACCAGAGCCCAAACTATAGCCATGGTAGGGGAAAGACACAGAAGGGAGTTGAAGAATGATAGAAAGAAGTGGAAGAATATAACTAAAGTATGGAACAACCTTTAGAAAGGGGAAATTGCCACCTTCATTGAAAGACTCCATGGTTACAAAAAGGAGATCACCAAAATTTTTGTAAAAAGCTGGAATGAAGGAATGGTGGAGATAGAGGGAAAGTCCTTCACTATCATGGAGGAGGTGATCTCAAAGGTTACTGGCATCCCCATTGTTGAAAAAAAATTCTACAAAGACCGTAAAATTTTAGACAATGTTGTTAATGAGTTTGTTAGAAATGACTAGGAGAAGAAGGCTATCACCAAGATGGGAACTTACTACCAACCTGGGAGTTTGAAGATGAAGTGGAAATTTGTTCTCAAGGCACTCATTTCTTACATCACTTTGGATACCAGGTTTGATAGAATTCACACCTACCATTTTTTCTTGCTGAATCACTTTAGGCACAAAAAAAATATTTCCATTCTATTTTATCTCTACTCCTCTATAAATGAGAATATTATTGGCTTTAGAGAGAAAAACATAGCTAATCCCACCTTGCATGAAGGTTTGTTACTTTTTCTTTATGATTACTTTAAAGCCCAAATTCTGGGTAAGGAAATTACGGACAAGAAAGCTATTAGCAAAGATTCAGGTTCAGACTACATCCCTTTGGACAACTCTGAGGACAATCTCTCCGTGGAAAGTGAGGAAGGAAAGCAGCATTATTTGAAAAGGGGATCCACATCCAAGAAGAGACCTCCGAGTGCTGTCAAAATTGAAAAACCCCCAACAAAGTAGGATAGAAAGGAGATTAACTCAGATGACAAGTACAATGAAAATGAGGAAATCATGGATATTGATGAAGAGGAGGGAAACCAAAAAATGGAAGCCACAAAAATGCCAGATCAGGTCAAAGGGGAAAACCTCAACACCATGAGGGATTGCTCAGGCTACCTCTTTGTTGACCTCACAATCAGTGATGATAAGTCCCTTCGTCCTCAGACCTCACTTGGCACCAAAAATGAGACTCAAGACCCTTTTTCTGAGGACCTCAAAGATGAACAGGGTAATCCTTCCACTCAGTCTCCTATAAGGCTTGAGACCTCTAAAGATAATTCCAGAGGGGAGTATCACACTTCTGAAAAAGGGAAAAAGGTCTGGAGGAGCTTCAACATCAACACAATGAAAATGGGGATAATAAGGGAGGCCTTTTACCCCAAAATTATGAAGGATACTAAAGGCAATGTCCACAAGGAAGAATTGATAGATCCCGCTCTGGTGGTCCTCAGTGATAAAGCCAGGGAAATGGATTTGGACTTCCTCAACAACACTAAGAATAGCATGCTGGATCAATACAGGTCCTTCAAATGGGTCTTCCATGAAATTGAAGACCTCAAAGAAAAAATTCAGAGTACTAATGACAAGGATCACCAGACCACAAAGCAAAAGTAAAGCCTGGAGGCTAGGGTCCAGCACCTGGAATAAAAATGATCATCGTAGAGGAAACCCTAAAAGGTATTGCTGAGAAAAACTTTAACATTCTCAAAGCGTCCAATGACAACATAAAGCTTCTAACCAACAAAATGGAAGAAAAAATGGACAACAGGGTTGATAAGAGGACTTGGAAGGAAGGGAAGAAGAAGCCAAGTGAGGGCCCAGGTAAAAGAACCAGAGCCAGAACAAAGAAAAATAAGGAGAAGGAAGGCTCCCATGGTTCCCAAGACATCCATAATGTTAAAGAGGCAACAAAGTTGATGGAGGCTCTCAAATGCAATGCTACTGTCATGCTCAGGAGCCTGACTTAACTCATTCCCCAGTGCCTATATTTTTGTTATGTTTTATCTTTCCTTTTTTGTGTGGCTGTTTCATGTTTGGCCTTTCTGTGGCTTGTCCCTTGGATTGCAAAACCTTTATCTTTGAACTGATCTTGTTTATCTCTTTCTAATTACTCTGTTGTGGGTTTCAAGAACCCTGTAAAACCTGTTTTACTTAATCCAAAACATGTTGGATGATACATTTTCAAATCCTTAACAAAGCCAATACTGTTCTAAATCCAAGATAACCTTACCAGCCGAGCCTTGAGGACTTGGATTTATGATAGAGTTTGTGAGCAACCCTTTGCTTGGACTTGAAGAGTATAGATAAACAAGTGTATATGGATGTATATACACACCTTAGGTGTATATATACACACATGTACACATGTGTGTACAAGAAAAAACTTTTCCCTCCATCTCCCCATGCCTCTGGCGCATCCTTGCATCAAAAAATGATGAAATTAGGATTTTTCCAGCCTTTTAATATGGGGCATAACCCTAAATCTGAATTAGGGTTAGGGTTTCCCACTTTGAGATTCTCATTCTTTTATTCTTTTATATTATTTATTTTTAGCTTTAGTGGCACTTTATTATTTTATTCTTACTTTAGAATTTATTCAGTTATTAAGATTAAGTGACTTTAGGAAGTCACTTTTAATTTTAATAGAATTAATGTTGTTTTATTTTTTATTCTTTTAGAGGACAGTAATTTGAATTTGTAATGAAGGATTTATTTATTCAAGTGGGTCTCACTTGATTTAGTTATTATTAAAGGCAACATTAAGGTTATTGTAGATATTAATGTAGTAAATCTTGTTGATAAGTTCTTATATTATTTTAATAATACCTTTTTAGTGGGATTTTAAGATGTCTTTTGTGGGAAAATGATTTTTCTTTCTTTTTAAAAAAAAAATTGTCTTTGCCTTTTAATAAGATTTGTCAAGTTTGGGTGATAGAATTGTTCATGGAGAAAATTTGTATAGTTGTTCTAAAAAGAATTATATGTAAATGAATTATGATTTGTAAAACCCAAGATTAATGATCATTTTCCCTTCTTTGATTTCTTTTTTTTATTATTTTATGTTTTTGATAGAAAAAACAACAAAAGGGTGTTGGCCTGAGGAACATAAGGACTAGAGGCACATTAACATATTAATGGCACTAGTCATAAGCATTTTAATAGCAGTTTAACAACTGAAAGAACAAGGTCTAATCTGCCTCTATAAAAAATAAACATAACAATTCCTTTCAAAAATATTAAACCAGAGTATCTAAAGCGAATAGTAGCAATTAAAGTAACAGTTATAAGCCACGCAGGGCTATACCAAGGGCTAGGCAAAATAACCTTAAAACAGGAACCCAAAATAAAGAACTTATGGCCATGCCCAAACAAAAATAAGAACCTCATGAGCAACGACAACTAATTTTTTCCGCCCAGATGTTTGGACAACAGGGTCCTGGCCCACTCCTCTTGTAGGAAGAGGAAGAGATCCTTATTGTCATCATCCACCTCCAGTTTGCCGCCCGCCAATTTTTCCTGCATAGTGCAGAGGGTCATAGCCAAAGCATGCATGACCTTAAGAGCAAATTTGTTAGTTATCAAAATGTGATGCTTGAGTTCCTGCATGTCCTCCTAATGTCAACAATCTCTTTGTCCAATCCAAAAAACCTTAGCTTGAGGGTGCCCTTAAGCATGTCATTGTCCTCCAGAAACCTGGGGTTGTGCTCAGTAGTGGGGGGCTTGGTCTAGTGATCATGAGGGTTAGCCAGAGGTGGGGTAGGGCTACGGGGAGTCTCCATGGTTTGCTAAGGGTTGAGAGGGGGGGTGTTACTAGTCCTGTTCGGACTCATGTGGTCATCAAAGGATCCCTTCATGGACTCAGTTTCTGACAGGGACTTCTCTTTGGAGACCGTTTCCAAGATTTTGGTTTTACACTGCTCCTTCACAATTCTATTGGATTGATGGCGACCCGACCCACTTAAGTCAACCTCCAGCTTGACCTAGCTCTCCAATATTCTCCATTTTTTGGGCTTTTGTTCAGTCTTAGGAGTACCATAAGACTCCTTCCGATCTTTAAAATTTTTATTATTATTTTATGTTAAGTGACTTTAAAATGTCACTTTTATCTTAAATAAATTTTTTATTGTTGATTTTTAAATTATATATTCTTTTAAGAGAATTATGTTTTAGGAAATTAGATAATAGTCAGATTTTTTTTGGTCAAGTGGATTTTTGTTTATTTTATTTTCTAATTTAGTGGGTTGGAAATCCCAAGATTCTTTTTTATTTCTTTTTTTGAGATGTTTTAGGATTTTATAACTTTATTATTTTTAAATCTTTGAGAAAATAAAATTGGTGAGTTTTATTTATCAAGTGGGGCATAATCATTTTATTTAATATTTATAAAAGAAATAATAACATTATTTAAAAATGCTAATGTTGAGAGTTTTATTAAAATATCTTTATAATAATTTTATTCACAATTGAGATTTAAGTTTTAGGCTTTAAGTGTTATATAATTTCTCTCTCATAATAATTAAGGAATATCACTTTTAATCTTGAATTAAATTATTGATTGAAATGTATTATTCTATATGGTGGTATGTGTTATAGGGAAATAAATAGTGATGTTTATTTTGATCTAGTCCTAATAAATTCTTTTAAATTTGTCAAATAGAACATTATTAAATTCAATTAAGATGCTATTGTTGAATAAATTAATTAATTTAACCGTTATATTATTTTTGTATTAATTTGAGATTAGTGGATTAGGACTGGGTATATATTTATCTATTTTAAGATTTGGGAAAATTTTATTTTATTCCTATTTTTTTATTGTCCTTAATATCTCCATTTTATAATCGGGTTATAAAAGAATTAGATAATTCTTTTAAAATCCCTAGAAGGGACCTAGGTGGAGATTATTGACCTATTTTAGCATTTTATAAATTGATTGAAATTTTATAATAATAATTATTTTAAAATGCCATAGTGGGAACATTAATATTGTTAAATGAATCCTTAGATGAAGTTACAATTTAACCTTGAGGTACATTCCCTGTAATTTAAACCTATCATTTATTAGCGACCTTTCACTGCTAATATCCTCATACCCTAGAATTGAGTTAAGGAGACTATCATAATTACTAGATTTGGATTTGAACTATGTTTAAACCATTTAGATTATTTATGACAAACCTAGTTAGGGATGATACGTTGACTAAAGCTGTCTGATGAATAAGGTGATGTTGGCAAGCCAACGCATGCCATGAATCACCTTATGAGTCATTTTGTGTTAGTCAATATGTCTTGAGCTTGTTTCAAGTGAACCTTGTGTGCAACTTAGATGTGTTTAGCGATCTAAAAAAAATTTGTTGTTGTGTTTTGTCCTAGTATTTCAAGGCATTACAATAGTCTTGCAGATTAATGGAATTAAGATTAATATGGAATAAAGTTTAATTTAATTTTTCGTTAAAAACTAGTTCATTAATTTAAAACTTGATAATGTTATTTTTATGAGGCCAATATATGTGGCTAGTATATTGGCCAACATAAAAATAGAATTACAAGTTAACCTAGAATCATGTTGAAATATTTAGTACTCTTGAAAAATTAATGAATTATTTATATAAACATTTGAGTTCCCTTAATTAAATTTTAATAAAGGAGTATAGACCTTTTCTCAACTTCAAACTCTATTAGTATATATTATGCCATGCTTGGAGAGCTCAGTATCCCCATCTATTTCAATGAACTCCAGGAGGAAGTTCATGCTTTGGGGGGAGGATGTGAGTTCCTACCTTGACCCATCTTAGCTTGACTGGTGTTTTCACACATGGACTATCTAGATGATACACTATTATGATGATATTAAACCTATTTTGATTATGACTTCTTATCATTAGACATTATGTGATGATTTTACATGTTTATATGGATGATGATGTTAGACGTACCCTTATATGCTTATGTTAGATTCATCTTGACTTTATGATATAAACGGATAATTGAATTCTAAATTTTACATTTTGATTTACGTTATCTTATGGAATATGAATTGAGATAGTTATGATGTTGATTTTCCAATGAATTAGTTCTACATTTGACTTAGGGCTACTTGTTTAAGTGAAACTAAAATCACTTAAGATGCTTATAGAAATAGGATACAATATGGTTATGTATATGTTGAAATCATGAAATACAGTTTATCAATGTACTTGTATTTGAATGTTATTATGGATCCTATTTCTCTTTCGATATGATTATATATGTGATGATTTCATCTGGTATTGATATCTGAATCAAGTGTACATGATTATGACCATGGTTTTAAATGCGGGGAAACAAGGATGCATGAATGTGAAAATAGTAAAAGGCCAAGGTTGACTCTATGGAGAGAATGACCTCGTTGTTATGTGTTTTAAATTCGTAAATGTGATGTATGAGTGAATTTTATTTGTAAGTGTTTTTAAGTGCATAATTGGATGTAAATTTAAATGTGTAAATGTAAATGTGATTATCCATTAGGCATTCCATGTGTGTAATTTAGTGGTGTGATATGTACTTTCTTTTGTTGTGTCACTTGAAACTAGTGCTATGTGTTGGCATGGCTAAGTGGAATGTTTGACCTTACCTAACCCTTAGGTCACCTTGTGAGTCCCTAGGTATAGTTAGTGGGTTAGGGAACCAAGGCACGAGTCACATCACTTCCCATTTTCGTGAGTTAACTTCACATGGGTTTTTTGAGGGGTTAAATTGAGCCCTAGAGAGTGGTTAGGGTTAGTTTTAAGTATTCCAAGGCATATGCATAGGTTTGAGGGTCAATTTTTACCTTTTTCATCACCCAAAGCTTCCAAATAGCCTCTAAAAGAGAGACTTCTTTGAGAGTGACGAATTTGGGTATGCTTTCAAGGTTAGTTCACTCCCCCATGTTTTGTTTTCTTCCCATTCTTTAGTTAAGGACATGTGGCAAGAAAATTAGAACCAAGACATCTACTTCACCTTGGGATGAGGGTAGAGAGGAAGGAATATTTTGCAAATAGGAAAATGAGACTAGGGAGAGAAATACTTCCACTACTTGCATTTTGGTTTGAGGAGAATAGATCTTAGGAGTAACTAGAGGCTTGGAAAGGAAGGAGAAAGGAGGCTTGGATTTGAGAGAAGGAAAAAAAGCTAGGAAGGGAAAATTAAGCTCATCATCAAATTGTTCTTGCCTTAGTTTCTTGGTGGAAAGGTTGGTGCACCTATCATGAAATGAAAACCTTGTCTTGTAAATTTGTTTAGTTGTATAATTCATGTTGTATGTGTATTGTGTTGATTTTAAAAGGTTGTTTTATGGAGTTCTTATCTTTCTTTTCTTTGTTTTGTTTATGAATGTTTTTGGGAGTGCAAGACTACACTCATCCTTGGGAGGATTTGAGAGTCTTGCGGTGAAAGGATTAGTTGGAAAAATCTTTTGTGTAGAGCATGGATGTATGGGCATCCATGAAGCCTACTTGTGTTGTAAATTGGGGGCCATAAGGGGAGTTGTTTTGTGCTCTATGAGATGAGAAAGTTTGTTGAGTGAAGCCTTGAGATGGCATGTTTTGTAAGAGAAGAAGGACTTGTTGTTTTGAGTATGGCCTCTCCAAAGATTTTTTTCACCTTCACCCATTGTAGGATTATATGTAATCTTTTGTACAAACCTTGGGAATGGGAGTTATGTTGTAAAAATTTATGTTGTACAAGTTTAAGTTTTGTGTGTTTGAGTAAGTTTGTTTGCTATCATACCTTGTTTCCCCTAGCTCGGGGGTGGCCATGTAATGGCCTTGGTTGGGAGGTGAGCCTCCATGGTCATGTAAGATATGTTTATTTTGTTGCAGGTTTGCAAGAAGGTTGAGTTGAAATTTTTTTCCAATTATTATGTGCATGAGAAAACTTTGTAATCTTGGGATGAAGAAATGATTTATTTGTATTTAATTTATTATTGTAAAATCTATTGGTAAAAGTTGTATCCAATGTATTAATCTTGCATTAGAAATGAGAAATGAAGATCAATGTAATCCTATGAACATGATGTAATAGCATGAGTTAGCTTCCTTTTGAAAATCAGTGCAATATTGTTACTGTTTGATGTTAAACATGTAAGATATGAAGGAAATAAATTATTTTCTCTAAGTGTGAGAATTTCATTAAAGTGACCATTCTTTTCAAAAATAAATTAGTATATTTGATGTTGTAGATTGAAATGGAAAGAAGATTTTATCTCAATGTGTGTATGGATTTTGAAAAAATATATTTAGTATTGTTTCACATAATAAATATTTACTTTTCTTTCTTGTGATATTTTCAGAAAATAAAAATACTTTATGTTAACACATAGTTGTAAATGTAAGTTAGAATTTTGTTGGTGTGTTTTTGTCCTTAGTTTTTTGGGCATTACACCTTGGAGAAGGGAAAAACCTAGTGGGGACGGTACCTACAAATGATCCACTTATCAAAAGTATCTTGTGAAAGATATTGACCCTGTGAGGAGTCTATTACATCCGTATAGTGTCTTAGTCCTTGTTAGAGGACTTAGGCCTTGTTAGAAGCCTTAACCCTGTTAGGAGTTGGTATTACAAACTATAATAGTATGTATGCAAGATGAGCTCACTGCCCAAACATGCAATGTAAAATGATAATATTCAATACAAAAGATTATGAAAAAAACCTTTCACTGGTGTTGAATATCTTCAATATTTTGATTTGCATTTGATTCTCTTTACAAAACTTTATCACAAGCTCGCATTGCTTTGATCATACATCAGATTTCGCATAATATTCAATATACATTAGTACAATAACTTTCCATGACTTCACATTACTATTTACTTTCCTTTATACAAGTTATTACAAAATAACCTTTCAGTTGACCTTCAATTCATTACACACGCTTCCCAAAACATAAAGTTACTTCTTGCTGATTTAGGGTTAACATCTAGGATGTCGTCCCTAATTAGTTAAGTCATTATTGTGATAAATAAAATAATCCCTTAACCTAAAATATACATATAATGGCTGTTACTCTATTCTGTCGGCTCAACACTATTTTTGTGAAACAATAATAACTCTGTTTGTATAGGCTATATAATCATACACTTTTAGATGTAGAATCTAAAAACTCTATACTATTTGTACCCAAGTGCACATGTGCTGGAAATATCTCCTTGAACTACACTGACCAAAGTAATCTCTGTGCTGATAGATAAATCCTGTGATACTTAGACAATTATCTAAGTCGTTATCCCAAAACTTCATCCTTAAGTCCATTTGACTTAATACTGATAATATGTTGTCATAAATGATAAAATCATGATATCCTACCCAGCCAAATTTCCAACTGTCTCCTCCTTTGTCATTGATGGCAACATATGGGAAAATTGGCTAAGTCCCAAAACATCAAAATTCAAAACTTCAAAAACTTGTAACCTAATACATTAAGACTTTTAAAATGAATTAATAAGATGTTTGTGTTCCTCACCCATGCCTTGAGCACTAGTATAGGCTAGGATCTAGTGTGAGGTAATGCTTGCCACCTATGTAGACTTGGATATAGCATAGTTGGTGCCTTGTCTATATGAAAAGATTACTGATATCACATAGAGTCACTAGACTACTAGGGTCTAGAGAGACTACCAGGATAACTCTAGAATTGACTTATGTGATAATACTTCCTCATATGCGTCTTAAGTTTCCTACATGTGTTGGTTTCCTCTGATTGAGTGTGTATTAGCTTTGTAGTTGATGTTGTATCTTTTTTGAGGTAGAGAGCTTTAAGGATCCTTTTCTTAGGTGTTATATTGTGATTGTGTTTGGTGTTTGTTATCTGAGTGGGATCTGTTGTTATCTCCTCAACACGGTGGGAGTGGAATTTTTGGTTCCACATGATTGGATCATAGTGATTCTATTACCATTGAGATTTCAACATTTGTAATGGTGTTGAATGATTCTTTTTGTTATTACCTTCTTCTTGTTCTTGTTGGAGTCTTTCTCTTATCTTTCATATATTGTACTTTTAATTTGTATCTTGTTTTATTATTACATACCCTATGACTTGTGCAGTGGATGTTAGTTATTATGTTTATCTTATCATATCAGTTGTATCTATATGTTTTCATTTATGACATGATGTACTTGTTATTCCTTTTCATTATATAGAGATTGTATATTGTGTGAACTATATCTAGTTCTAAATTAATTAACTTACATAATTCTACATCATGGAACCCTTGGGATTTGTAATTTGTAAATGAGTTACATTTGTAAGTATGTATTATTTTATGTTATATTGCTTCCGCATTGTTATTCAATATTATTTGTAAACTTTTAAGAAAGAAATTATTTTATAAACTTGGTAACATGTTTTAGGTTCATTTATCCTAGGTTCCCTGGTGAGGTATTACAGATAACACTAATACCCCACCTTGGGTTTAACTTATGTAGATATAAAGAAAAATCTCATAAAGTGGGGAAAGGGAGAAAACTTATTGTGAAAAAAAATCCTCCCATAATAGAGAAAAATAAAACCAAAAGACTCCTCTAAAGAAAGGTTTTTGAATGCTAACCCATTCCCTAGGTGATGTCTTACAAAGAATCTCTAGAAGCACATGAAGTTGTGACCTATAAATCTCATGTAGCAAGGAATCCTATTAGAAAGAAATATTTGGAAGAAAATAAAGTTGCAACATTGGAATCTCATGTAGGAAAGTTCAAGAATAATGTAAGGTCAAAAGGTAATGTAAAGTTGCTATAAGTATTTACAAGGAAGCTCTAAATAAGCCACACAAAAATTTAATGAAGCAATATAACAAATGAAGAAATTTTTTGGTGACCTCACTATACAAAATCAATGGAGACTCTCAAATAAGCATCTCAAAATTGTGAAGGGCCAACATATGAAGTGTCATCAAGTGTGAATAGAGAAATATGGATGGAGAAATTAGAGTTTTAGACCCACTAATATTTCTCTAAAGATGATGAAGATGCCATGAAAGAAATAATATTTTAAAACATGAGAATGAACCCCCCCCCCCCCCCCCCCACACCTTAAATTGACACTATAAGTTGAGTGCATGAACTAAACAAAACCCCTTTTAAATTTTCATGCTTAGAAAATTCCTAATTAACATGTTATAATTTTATAAGTTAGAATCTTATGAAAAGAGACAAAGAGTTGCATGTGAGAAATTAACATCTTTCCAAGAGAAGAAACAAAAATCAAGAAATTTCACAAGACATATCTTTACCTTTTCACATGCAAATCACATATGTATTACAATGTTAAAATACCTTATGAAGAAAATATGTCTTCAATGTTATTATGTTACTGGTCTTGCACTGGAAACAAATTTGGTTGTATTTTAGAAACACCAAGCTAATATTTTAATGGTAAAACTCAAAAGAAGAGTCACACTACATTCAAGAGTTCTTCTTAAATAGGATAATAGAAGAGCTTGCAGCTTAAATGTCATGGAAGACACTTAACAAGCTACACTAGGGCTATCCATCCCTTAAGATGGACCAATACATAAATTGTCTTCATATACCATATCTTATACATTAGTACTTCTTAAATTCTTGATAGCCACTTCTGACAAACTACACCTTCAACAAGGAGGAGTGGACTCATTCAAAGGAACCACCTTCCATGAAAAAAATAATGCCCAAAGAATGAGTTAAGACTTTAAAAAAAAAAAAACAATTTCTTCAAACAAACTTAAAAATTACCTTTTTAGCAGCAAAACTAGCGCTAAACATCAATTTATCAAGTAGAATCAGCATGCCCTATTAAAAGGGATGAAAACAATTATTATTATTATTTTTGAAAAAAAAACACTAGTAAAATTGCAGATTGAACCACCAAAGAAAACAATAATTTTCAAACAGTAGTCTTGTGAGGACAAGAACAAGACTAAAATATGATTAATGCACCTTTTCTATGACTTGCGGTATACATAACATGGTGTTGTGCCTTTGAGCCTCCTTTACGGGATTTCATTTGCCTCCATGAATGTAAACTATACATCAAAGAAGGTAGAAAGTGCATGCAAGTTCTTGGCCATAAGATGTCAATGAGCACAATAGATAATGTGTGCTCCTTATGTAGCCAATCACACCTCCTTGACCCAAACATGGTCCAAAAAACTATAGATCACAATGTCACGTAGTAAGGATATCATGCCTCCAACATATGAAACATTTGTAGATAGAACAAAAACACCAGGTGCCAAAATACAATTGCATAAATGTTTTAAAAACTTAAACTTGCAAAATTATCTGGCCAAATGTTCATTTAACCGAAGGGATGATGGTATTGAATAGAATCAAGTAAACACATTCCCAACATGCAAGAAATGAGAACATTAAATGCACATAATTAGGTTAAGAAAAACATTTTATTAATCTTTTATTATTAATTTATAATAGAAAATTAAAATTTATTGTGCAAGGAAGATCAATTTAAATAGTAACTTTTATCTAAAATAGAAACATACAATTGAACAAATACAAATCTCAATGAAAATTAATATATTACTTATAATAAATGATAGAATTGAAATAGAAAGTTTCTAAAACTAACAACATAGAAAAGAAAAGGTATATTCAAGATGATGCTAATAAATTAAGAGTGAGTGTATCTAAGAGAATGGAAAATGTTACTCAATTCAACAAAAGAAAAAAAAAAACCATATTTTTAAACAATAAATTTTTTAAAAATAAAAAATGTTTTTTTAATTTTATTAATACAAAATAATAAATCTTATATCCCCATTTCCAATTATCTGAACTAATCGATTGTTATAGAAATGAAAAAAAATTCTTAAATACAAATCAAAACACTTACAAAAGCATAAATAAACAAGAAGCGTTGCAATTTAGCTGAATTGTTGAATCTTCAGTTTGTGTGAGTATCCCATTAACTAGTTTTGATAATCTCTTAATTTTATTCAAAATGTCAAACAAAAGTCACTGAATTTCGGTGACAAAATTCAAAGTACAGGCCTGTATCTTAAATTTTGAGAAATGAACTCATATAACAACTTATGGTTTTCTGCATCTATAGCCCTTAGCCACTTCTATGGTGAAATATTAGTGAGATAGTAGTGAAAAGGAGTAACTAACGAGGGAACAAAGATACAGTAACAGATCCATGAGATCCTGCGCCTGAATCCCATGACGAATAATTTGGAGTTGTATCATTCGCATTACTATCTAGAAACGCTGGTTTGGTAGGCTGATCAGTTATCTCTGAATCACTAGTTAACATCGATACAATTTGTGTCATAGTTGGACGCAGGGATGGACCGGCCTTTACACACAGTAGAGCAATTGTTATTACTCTCACCATTTGCTTTTGTGGGTACTCTCCTTTCAACCTTGGATCAACCACCTCCAATATTTGGTTCCCGTCATAAAGTTGCCAAATCTACAATCACAAAATTTAACAATGTATCAATAAATTGAAAGATAATATATGTCTTTGACTATTCATGAACAAATTATAGAGGAATAACAATTGAGAAGATTGAGAGCGCACCCATTGCAAAAGAAGCTGAAGAGGATCAGGCAACTTTTCATCTACACACTTTCTTCCACTAACAATCTCAAGAACCACCACTCCAAAACTATAGACGTCAGCTTTTTCAGTTAATTGCCCACGAACAAAATACTCCGGCGCAATATAACCTCTGTTGAAATATATGTTAGTACAATCTGCAAACTTGTGGTGGGAGTATTGATAGAATTTTAATGTAAATGCACTTACATTGTTCCTCCAACTTTGCTGGAAACATGGGATTCCCCTTCAGGATAGAATCTAGCCAATCCGAAATCTGCTATCTTTGGAAGAAACTTATCATCGAGAAGGATGTTTCCAGGTTTGATATCTCTGTGTACTATGCGAACATTGGAGTCCTCATGAAGATAGGCAATGCCTCGAGCTGTGCCCATTATGATGTTCAAACGTGTTCCCCAATCCAAAAACATCCCTTTATCTCCTGCAATTTAATCTAATATTACTTACAACTTCATATAAGCAATTAAACCCAACTTCATTAAAGCTTGAATGTATACATGATTACCCACCAAAAAGATGTTTGTCAAGACTATTGTTTGACATTAATTCGTAAACGAGAAAGCGTTCATGGCCGTGCAAGCAACAACCGAGCAATCGAACAAGATTGCGGTGACGAACACTATTGATCAGCTTCGCTTCAGTCAAAAAATCATTCATGACTTGCGTTATTTGTCTTTCGCTAAGCTTCTTAACGGCCATCAGTTTCCCATCTAGAAGTTTTCCCTGGACTTAAATGCTTAGAATTAATATCATGGAGAAATCCAAGATTAAGCCAATGTTGTCCATTTTAAACAATAATAATATAAACCTTGTAAACTTCGCCAAATCCCCCCTTTCCAAGTAGGTTGCTGGGATGGAAATTATCAGTTGCATCCCTTAGAGTTTCATAATTGAAAATTGTAACTTGATCCAATGCCTCTCTTGCACTCAGATCCTCTTCTGCAGAAAACATTAGACGTTATATTTCAGTCACACTTTATTTGTTTGAATTTGTGTTATATTTCAGTCACATTTTATTTGTTTGAATTTGTGCACCTCAACAGTATTTTTCCTGAAAAGACATGAGTATCATGTGGTATGCTCTTATGACACATATATGTCACCACTTTCAACTTTAGGAAGTATGGAGTTCTTCAGATTTCATTTGTTGGAGGTGGATGGAAATTGATAAAATCACACAAATTCAGAGATATATAAATTTCTTAATAAAAAATTGTGTTATAATATTTTGTCTTCATTAATCAATTGATTAAAAATTTAATACATCTTCCTGAAATAGCTTTCCTAATCAGCTTACATGATCAGCATAAATGCTTGATGATAAATCCATTACTAATGACCAAATTGTGGATTTCTTTAACAACCTCATATCAGGAACTTCAACAAAGAATGTAAATATTACAACACAATTACAACGACAGATAGAGACACCAATTATAAGTTGTCAACACTTTAAGAACTACCTTTCATATCAAAGGCTTTGCCAATAGAAAACTTCAAGATACAATCGATTTTGTGACAAAAGAAAAATAATCAAATGATGATGGAAGTTTGGATTGATTATACACGTTTTTTCTGTATAATATCACAAAATTTAGTTATTCTTTATATAATATTATTTCTAGATTTTACTGTATAATATTTCTCATCAATTTTCATCATCAAAATAAGTCAAAATCAGAAAAGTAAATAGATTATAGAATATGATATATTATAAACTTAAAAAAAAAAAATCATATTTTGAGTTCACTATTTTCTGCTACATCAAATCTTCTATTTTCATTCTGTGAATTATTTTTTATATATACCACCTGAATGAAAGTTCTAAACTTTTTGACCGTTCAGAAGGAATAACTTTAGTGTACAGATTAATTTTATATAAAATAAATAGTAAACCACACCAAAATAACTTTATTTATATATGAATACTTAAGATCAAAAGTCTAAATATTTATAAATCAAAAGTCTAAATATTTATAAATCAAAGTATAATTTTCTGATTCTGATTTTTTTCCCCCTAAGCCATGGCTGAGAATAGTGGAATTTTAAAGTACCTGCTTTAGCGAATAACGGTATGAAGCCCTTAAACTTCTGACAGCACTGGTAATATCTACAAAGAACAGCAACACACAACGCCACGAACAAACCTCCTCCCCCAATGCTTCCCATCAGTACAGCAACTCTGTTGGTATCTGATCGACTTTCATTCTCTGGGGACACTGTTAAAAACAAACACACACCATAGATATATGAAAGAAAGACTGATTTTAATATATCTAAGCCATACAACTTAAGAACAAAATTTGCTAAAAAAAAACAGTTGGCCGTACCAGTCTGGTTATCAGAAAAGAAAGGATAATTGGCATAGCGCATAAAACAACCGGCCATCAAAGCATGGGCTTCCCGTTTGAGAGGGCAATTTGTGGTAAGACGCTCCCGAGCATCCTCGAGGCAATCTTGGCATGTGTTGTTGTCCAGAGATTTCACGCACTGAACAACAGCATAGACAGAGTTGAGGGAGCCAACGGCATAACCATCGTTTCTTGAAGCGTTTTCAATGACCCCAATCAGTAGTTTGTGCGCTGTGTTGGAGTACTCTACAGGCTCAGCGATTGTGGAACAACTCTCAGTACTTCCACCGTCTACTCCCACACTATAAAGGGAAGTGTCATTCTCAAACCGCAAATAGCAGCCATCAAGATGAAGCTTTGCTCCATTAGATCTAGGGCAAACCACTTTCAATTTTGCCTTGGCTGCGGTGAAGCACTCTAAACATTCATTGGTTGTGAGATATTCTCTACATTGAGCAAGTCCGAACACTGGATCTGTCGTGCCGTTGTCGATGACTGAAGTGGCGAAATGGGATCCCCCATTAGAAGACAGATTTGAGGCAAGCGAATCGAAAACAGCAGCTTGATTGTTATTGAAAGCAGTAACATTTCTGTAGGTCCTGTTTAGACCCTCGCTACATCCAGAGCCCTGGAAAGCAGTCTGTGGGTCATCTGCCGCTGAAACCAGTGCGATTGCGATCATACCCACCAATAATATTATGCTTGTGCTGCTTTCTGACATTTTCCTACGCAGAATAATGATCACAAGCGTGACTGGATGGCTTCCGGTTTGTTTAGACATTTTAAAGAGCCTTTTTGGTTTATTGATATGGTTTGCGATGGTAGGAGTATGAAAACAACATGAATGGTGTATAGAAAAACAGAGCCGTGGACCACAGAAATTCTATCTCCATACGGCAGCTTTGAATGAATATCAAAAGCATAGCCACGGGCCCTATATTAATGGCGTGGAAAGTTGAATGATCTCAGGAGTCAATAGACTAGGTGTTTGAAAGCAAAAGCATCTCAATGAAAAAATAATAATTCATAAATATTTTTTCACGTGATTGTAAAATAATTGTATTAAAATAATAATTGTTAAATAGTTATTTTAGTGATTAAAAACAAAAGTATTACTTTTTGATAGATGATTTTGGATTTGGATGTATAACTAAGTGGAACTTTTTCCTAATTAATAATAATAAAAAATAATAATTCATAAATACTTATAGTATTTGGAAAAAAAGTTTAAAATTTCACAGTCAAATAATTTGAAAAAAAAAGTTTAAAAAGGTTATTTAACAAAGAAATTTGAATTTGAATGTAAATGAAAAGAAATCTCATATAATTGTTTTCTTTTAGAAATCTCATATAATTGTTTTCTTTTAGATTTGATATCAAAATAAACAAGTGCCACGTAGTGGCCAAGTACTTGCCTTTAATTTTGTAATTAATTATAATTATAATTTATCATTAATTTTTTTGAAAATAAAATAATAATCATAATTTATTTTTATATGTTGAATACTTAATAATGAAATATATATGATGTACAATATTAAGATTTTATAATAGTTATATTTATATAATATTATTATTATTAAGTGTAATATGTAATATATTAAATAATTTATAATACAATTAGCATTTTAGTGTCATTTAGTTTTAAAATTTTTATTATATACTTGTTAGAAGAATTTTATTTTATTTTATTTTTCAATTCATAAAAAAATCACAATTTTTTTCAAAATTTTATTTCAATAGTCATAATTGTAGAAATGAAAAATATAATTATTAAATATAAATTTGTAAAATTTTATAATCTATAATAAAAAAATATATAAAATAATTTATATTAAAATAAATATTTATTATTAAAAATTCTATTTTAATATTATTGGTTTGGTGGAGCCAGGTAGGGTAGATTTAATATTTTTAGAAATAATTTATTATTACAAAATAAAATACTTATTTACTATGTTTAATTTAAATTATAATATTTTATAAGGGAAAATATATCACATTTGTTTACCTAAATATTTATTAATGCATAATTAACACATAATAAATTTTCAAATATTTTACAAAAATATATAAATGAAAATAAATAAATATTATATTATATTTTTAATTGGTTCACTCGTGTAATAAGACTTTAATTGCATTCATCTAATGAGATGATAAAAAATTAATTTCTAGATATTATAAAGTTAAATAATTTGCATCTATATTTTACGAATGAAAAAACTTATAATGAAATATAAAATAGAATTTATTTTCATTGGTGTAGATTAGTTCATTTAATCACTAGTTAACATAAAAAACTCAAAAACTGATACAATAGTACTTAGCCTACCGACAAGTACTAATAATATAAATTTTATGTTAGAGGATTTAATTTTGAAATGAAAATCAATTCATTAAAAATGGATTCAATTTTCACTAATAAATTATAAGAAAATTAGTAATATAAATTATTTTCTTATATTTTATTGATAAAAAAATTGAATAAATAGTTATTTTAGTGATTGAAAATAAAAGTATCTTAATAAATCAACAATTCATAAATAGTATCATTGCCCCTCATGTTATCTAGAAACTGTGGAGAGAACACAATGGCAAAGTGTTTAGAGACACTGCCCTTCCTTCGGTGGTGATCGCTGAGAAGATTAAGAGAAGTATTAAGGAGAACTATACTGCCATGAATGGAACTAAGCTGTATTTTTATGCTGGAGTTAATTCTGCTGGCACCAAAGTGAACTCCTCTTCCCAACGGAAGAACGCCATCTAGCTTTCCCCCCTCCTGGCTGGATCAGAGCTAATTTTGACGGTGTGGTGAAGGGTAACCCGTGGACTACTAGCTGTGGCGGGATTATTCGGGATGACATGGCTAACTGTCTTACTGCCATGGCGCTCCCTATTGGCATCTAGACCAATCACATGGAAGAGGCTATGGCTAATCATTAATTGCTTTAAGCAGGTTATTATATCTCATAACTTCAGGGAGGCTAATAGTACTATAGATGTGTTGGCCAACATCACTGTCAGGACTAAGGACATCATGACTTGGCATGGAGGAAATGATTTGACCATCGATTTGAAGGCCAAGTTGGCATTTGATATGAATCACAACAAAAGAGCATATTTGGAATATCTTAGAAAGCTATGATGAAAAGATGTAAGTTAATTAAAGAAGTTATAAGGGATACGAAAAGTCTCAACTTTCCCAAGATGGCTGAGCATAGACACGCGTATATTAGCATGGTGTTCAATTTGAAGTCTGCCATTGTGTTCTATCTTTGTATTGTCTCTACCATTTCTGTTGAGAGTCTATTCTCTGAGGGCATTATGGGTGGAGGGCTTAATCGCAAGGAGCCAAAGAATTGCAAAAAATGGAAGACTAAGACTGAGGTCTATGACAAGCTTACGAAGGGAGGGCTCACCACGTACATGGAATGCCTTCATGGGTTCAAAGAAGATGTCACGATGGCTTTTGTTGAAAGCTAGAAGGATGGCACTGTGACTATTAGGGGAATCGCTGTGAAATTCACCGAGGAAATTATTGCGGAGGTGTCTGGGTTGAACACCAAGGGCATGAAGTTCTATAGAGACATGAAGATATCCCAACATGCCATTCAAAATTTCCCTAAAGACAAGGTGGAGGCCGAGTGCTTGGTGAAGGACTCTGGTGGCTGTTATGATGTTGACACTTTCAAGGATATCTAGGCGAAGGTTATGACTGATGTTATGGAGTATATCACTCTGGATGGAAGGTATAAGCGTGATCAATCCTATCATTTTGTGTTGCTTTGTCATTTCGGACATAAGGTTAGGGCTTCTCTCCTATTTTTTCTGCTACAGTCCCTTTGCCATAGCATAATTGATCATAGGAAGAAAGTGAGCAAGCCCATTCTACATGAGGGTCTTATCCTTTTAATTGTGGAACATATTAAGAAAGTTGTCGTTAGTAGCCCTATTATCCCCTCGCCTAGGGACTCTGGTTCTGCCAAGGCTTTGGGTAAATAGATTAGGGAGGGTGAGAGAAAAGAGGAGATGATAGTGGGTAAAAAATTAAAATTTGAAAAGAAGGATGACATGGAAATGGATTCTTAAGGTGAGAGTGTTGATGGTTATGCGGTTACTGAAAGTTCTCCCAACACCCAGTCTGATGAGGAAAGCAAAGAGTCCCTGTCAGCTTCGGTTAGTGATTTTGGTGAGGAAGAGGACAGGGAAGAGTATGCCAATGAAGCCAAGGATAAAGATGTGGATGTGGGTGGTTAGAAGGTCCCCATTCTAGTCAATTATGCTATCTCTAAGGAACATGATGTTCCTATTTCCCCAAAGTTTGAAGTGGTCATGGAGGTGTAGTTGGATAAGAAGGAGGATAATGAGATTCTTGTTTTGGAGTCTGATGAGAAGGGTAATAACTCTTCTAGCTCTAGGAACATTCCCTTTGTGAAAATAGTTGACATGCAGGAAAGGAATGTTCAACTCCTTAAAGAGGATATGGATGACAAGATTGATCCCCCTTTCAGTGTCTTCCAAATGGTGAAGGCGATGCCGATGTATTCATTCCGCCTCATGAAATAGGTTTTCCAAGAACTTAAAAGCCCGAATCTTAGATTCTGCTCCCTCTATGCCAAAGTTGATCTTCTTCAAGAGAATCTGGATACTGGGTCAGCGGGGATGGAAGTCTGAAAGGACAAAGAGGATGATAAAAACATGAAGGATATGTGGGATAGAATGGAAAATCTAGAGAACACTCTTAAGAAGCATATGCTAGATAATAACCTTTTTATGGGTTCTGCAATAGAGTGCTTCAATACCATCAAGTTTGAGTTGGATGCTGGGTCTTTGACTGTGAAGCTCGAAGATGACAAAGATGATGCGGGTGATACAGGCCCAGGCAAGCATACATGGTTTGTAAAAAAGAAGAAGATCCATGACAGGATCCCGGAGCTCTCATATTTTAATGCGACCATCAAGAAGGTGTCCGAGGCTAAGAAAGAGGCAGAGGGAACACTTTTGGAGTTTTCTTAGGTCTTGTTGTTCCAATGTTTTTGTGCTAGTTTGGTTTTAGGTTTTATGTTGTTGGTTTCTAGTTTTTTCATTTTTTGTGCTAGTTCTAGGTTTAGCAGGCTGGTTTCCAGTCCTATTTTAGTTTAGTGGGATTAATGTCTATTCCTATTTTGTAAGGATTGTTAGGGGTTTTGGGTCCCCCTAAAACTTATTTTTACCAGCAATTAAAAATAATTCATAAATAGTTATAGTGTTTTCAAAAAGGTTTAAAAAGGTCATTTCAACAAAGAAAATTGATTTCAACAAAGGTTTAAAAAGGTCATTTTAACAAAGGGCTCCTCCTCTAAGAAGAGATTAGCGAGCTCGGTAAAAAAAGAAAACCCCCCCAAAAAGCAAGCTAGAAAGGAGATTTCCTCTGAAGAGGAGTATAATGACAATGTGGATGAAATTAACACTGATGATAAGGTGGGTAATTCCAGAGGTGAGGTCAGGAAGAAAAAGGAACAGACCACGAGGGAGAAAAATAATACAAAGGGGGAATGCTCTGGCCGTCTTTTTGTTGATCTGGCCATTAGCGAAGATAATACTCCCCCTCCCCCTTCTGGAGCCAACGAAAAGACTCAGGACCCTAATATTGAGGAGCCTAATGATGACCAAGAAGATCCCTCAACCTAGTCCCCCAACCAACATGACTTTTTAGATGATAAGAACCAGTCAAGAGGGGAGTATCATAGTGATGACTCTGGCAAGGGGAAAAAGTATGGCAAAATTTCAACATTCACACTGTGCAGATGGGGATAATCAGGGAAGCCATGAACCCCAAAATCCTTGAGGACATAGATGGCAGAATCCAGAAGGAGGACCTGATTGACCCAGCCCTGGTTGTCCTCAGCGACAAGGCCAGGGAAATGGAGCTAAATCTTCTTAACAATGCAAAGAACAACATGCTGGACTAGTTTAGGTCATTTAAATGGCTATTTCATGAACTTGAAGAACTCAAGGGGGAAACCTAGGGCATCAAAAACAACAAGGATCACAAAGCCACAGAGGATATTCGTCGCCTAGATTCAAGGATCAATCAACTGGAAGATAAAATGAAAAGCCTTGAGGAAACCCTCAAAGGTATAACAGAGAAAATTTCAATATCCTTAAAGCCTCCAACGAGCAAATCAAATTTCTCATAGACAAAATAGAAGAAAAGATGGATGACAAGGATGAGCAAATTATCAAAGAGGAAAAAAAGGAGAAGGCTAATGAAGGTCTGGGTAAAAGAACTAGAGCTACGTCAAAGAGAAATATAGATAAAGAAGACTCCATCGACATTCAGAAGATCAAAGAGGTGACAGAGAAGATGGAGCTTCTTGAAACCAATGCTGCCATGATGCTCAAGAACCTCTCCTAATCTTGCTTCCTAGTGCCTTTTCTCCTGTCCCTTTTTTGCTATGTTTTGATAGTTCTATCTTTGTGGTAGTTAGTCTCTCAGCCTGCCTATGGTCTGTTTCATTGTTTGTTTGTGCTTACCTTAGACTTGAACTCTATTTTGCTACATTTTAAGATGTTGTGGGTTTCAGGAACCCTGTAAAACCTATTTTACTTAATAAAAAACAAAGAAAATTGATTTTGAATGTAAATGAAAGAAAATCTCAATTAAATATTTTCTTTTAGATTTGATATCAAAATTAATAATATAAATTATAGGAAACATAAGAATATAAATTTGATGCAAAGGATGATTGAGGAGGGGCCAAACACAATGGCACACCCTGCTTGATCCACCACCTTGCTCAACAACACATGGAAGCAACATCAACAACAACATAGTGAGAGAGAGAATGCAGGATCATTGATATATTATCATTCAAATTGATTCATACATGCCAGGTTGTAAGGCCTTCCTGGTTACGACCATATATTACAATGAATTACAGAAGTCCTCAAACATGCGAGGATCTGGGAACAATCTCCAATCTATTATCTTCTATCCTCTATCTCAGCTGACTCTCTAAACTCAAACCAAACAACTACATTTATACAAGAGGCTACCAAAACAAGTTGGCCTTCAGATCCACAATCAATGGAAGGGATGACCAGATTTAGGTCCACACGCTTCCCAATAATGGATACCAGCATTAAATCTGTGACCCAAATTAACTGCACAAGTCGGCCTCAACAAAAAATCCAAAGAAACCTATCAGTAAGCAAAGCTAACCGAGCGCCAGACAAGCATCACTGAGTGTTAGAGAAATAATCGAGTGCTCAAAGAGATAACCGACCAACACCGGTGAACAAAGTAAATCGATCAATATTGAACCAACTCGGTCAAAGCAGGAATCGAGCAAAACAAACAAACTCAAATATGTTTTTGGTGACATAAGATTGCCAAGGACCTGAGATGTTCCTGCATTAAAATTATTTTCGTATATTTTATTAATAAAAATTGACTTAAATAATTATTTTAGTGATTGAAAACAAAAGTATCTTAATAAAATAATAATTCATAAATAGTCATTTCTTAAGTCTTGGCTTCTTTTTTGATAAATGATTTTGGATTTGGATGTATAACTAAGTGGAACCCTTTCCCACTTAATGATAATAAAAATAATCTATAAATAGTTATAGTGCTTGGGAAAAAGTTTAAAATCTCACATAGTCAAATAATTCCAAAAAAAAAGAAGTTCAAAAAGGTCTTTAAAATGTGTACTCAGATGTTCTTCTGGTCTTCAATTGTGGATGTCTTTCTTGGATGTATTTGTTCTAGATTATATATATGTATTTGTTCTGGATTATGGCATTTTTCCATACTGTTGTAATAGCGTCTTAGGTCGTAGGCTTATTATAGGATCTATAATCGAAAGTCTTCTTTACTCAGTTCTTTCTTGTCAGTATGCTCCCTTGAACTAGGTTTGATGTATACTCCTATTGAAATTAATAAAATGACTATACATTTTTATCAAAATAAAAATAAAAATTGAGTTTGAATGTAAATGAAAGGAAAGCACATTTAATTATTTTCTTGTAGATTTTATATAAAAATAAATAATAGAAATTTTATGTTAAAGGATGTAATTTTGAAATGAAAATCAATTCATTGAAAATAGATTCAATTTTCACCAATAAATTATAACAAAAATAGTAATATAAATTATTTTCTTACATTTTATTGATAAAAAATGAACAAGATGACAATTTTTTTTTTGGATTTATTTTTCATAAATTTTAATTCTTTCTCTTTTCTTGCAACTTGGTTAATGAAAATGTCAACTATTTCAATAATCTTGAAATCATCAAAATGACATTAGTTTGGTGAGGTGTGGACATTCAATAAAAGTCTAAGGTGCAAATTTTAAAGGAAATAAAATAGATGAGTTATTCTTAGGTAGTTGGAGGTCTACTCTAATTGTTAACCCCAAGATTTTTCTATGTACATGGATATAGTTCAATAACTCTTCATATCCCACACGTAGATCTCCTCCTATGTCTTAATATTTAGAGATTCCTTCTATTCCTTCTTTTCTTCCTAGATCAAAGGATGAAAAGGAAATTATGTTGAGGGATACCTAACCTCTTTTTATAGAAGTTTTGAATTATAACTAAAAAAAACTTATTGTTAGAGAATACCACCAAATGCATCATGCTGTGACTCATGAGATTTCTATGAGAAGGGGATATTCTCTTAGTAAAGTTTTTGAATCTAATGGATTCTTCTCCTCCTTCTATTACACCAACTATGTTATAAATTTGGGTGATGGTTTAGATGACATGGTTGAAACTATAAAAAATGATTATGAGTTATCCTTGATGTTTTCTATAGCACTAACTCTAGCTACTAGTGACACACAAATAGTGATCCATCATTATATAATGGTCCATGTTTGGAACTAGACATAGCTTATTGTACTCTACTTGTTGTAACTCCTTTAGCATCATGTAAACACCATATCTTTATAATGATAAGAAAGATTGGGAGGTAGGAAATTTTCTACGGGTGCCAACAAGAAGTTGAGTCCACCTATTGGCCAAAGAGTGGAACTTTTTTTCCTTTTTTTTTTTTTCCAAATTTGACCTAAACTTTTTAAGCGCTTAGAGATTAAATCTCAAAAAAAGTTAGTAATAAGAATTGTAGTACTACAAGTCTAGTTTCCAAATATGTAATTTATTTAAATGTCAATATGCTATAAATTAATTTTCAATAGGTGTTATTGAAAACCACATTTTAAAAGTCACATTTTTAGGACCATATCATGCTTGTGTATGTCAAGCATAATTTGACCTAAATAAAATTATTTCAATGAATCCTTTTAGGAAATGGTATGTGACATAGTCAAGATTTATGATAATATTTTTTGTAATTTTTTTGGAATAATTTTTTTTATTAATTATTTATTGGGCATAATTAGTTTTTTTAAACCCCTCATGTATGGAAAGCATAATTTGACATAAAAACTTATCTTTTTTATTGTTAAATTTTTAAGTGTATAGAATCATTTATAGTTTAATGTAATATAATTTGTTTTTTTAAATATAAATAAAAATAAAAATAAAAAGAAAACCTGTTATTTAAATTTTCTACACTTGTTTTAATAGAAATTAATTAAAAATTAAAAAATTATCAAATTAAAAAAATGCATATTTAGAATATACATAGTCTCATCTATAATGATTTTTTCATCAAAATATTTTCTAGAAAATGTATTTTGATATTTGTTCAAAGTGTGTATTTTATTTGAACATTGAGATGACCTCCAAGGTGTAGGTCAAAGTAGATCCAAGGCTATGGTTCAGTTAACAAAGCCTTTTCCCAAATCAAAACCCCAAGCTATTCCTATAGAAGCGATGATTGAAATTTTATAAAATGGGGTTGCATTTATGGAATAGGGTCACATTTTGTAGGATGAGGTCACATTCCATTGTTCAAATTTATAATTTTTTGTAGAACATGATCACATTTTATAGAATAGGGTCACATTTTGTAGAACGGGGTCACATTCCATTTTTGTAGAATGTGACCTCATTCTAAGTTTTAGGCTTAGGATCCCAAACCTAAACATAACCCCATTCTATTTTTGTGTAACCCTATTTTGTAGAGCTGATTTTGGGGAAAAAAACCTAACTATAAAAGTTCCCCCATAAGTAGACTCAAGTTCTTGCAAGCTTACCCCTATAGATTGGATTATGGATGTAGTACCACTTTTTTTTCTTTTTTTTCTTGCACGTAATTTAATTTCTTGTGATGTGCTACTTGTCATGTCCTTTATTTTTTGGTTCTATTTGGATGATCCTTGATGCCTCATGTGTACAAGGATACAAAAGATTGACCCTATTATAACATTATTCTATTTGTATACTTATAACGTTTAATTAATGCAATAGAGTGTTCAGGCGAGAAAACCTCATTCCCCAATCTAAATTATGTATCTTATGCATATTGATCCCAAATATGTGGCTCTCTTATGTACTCCTACATGTTTTGTACTTGAATATTTCCTTGATTTGCCTATGTTTTAGGGAATTTAATTATTGAGACATGCTTTTCTTTAATTGAACATACACTATATAAAATAAATTGATCTCGATTAACATATACAATCACTTTAAAATGAGGGTGCACATCCATCTAAGTACCACGCCGTGCACTCACCAAAATATTGGTTTGTACAATTTGACCACATACCATGAACTTGTTTGTGCAACTATGGTACTATAAATTGTATTATCCTATCAAGATTACCCAATAAATAAAGAGTTTTTATTGGCCTTGTAATCTTAGTTAGAATGAATCCCCCTTGCTCCTTGTAGGGACAACCATGATGCCAAGTTCTCTCTTTTCTTCAGGGACACAAATATGTCAAGCCCCCTCTTTTCTTCAGGGACAAGTTTTCCAAGCCCCCACTTTTTAGGAACACAAATAGATTTCTTCGTATGCAATGAATCATCCTTGAGCTAGAAGCTAGCCGAGGATGATAGAAAACCTCACACCTCCATTGCCTCTAGCCTTCTATACATCCTTTAGTCTTTTCTAGCTTGTTGTAGCATTCAAATGTCTATAAGCTTTGTTACGTGTATAGTCAATAACATTGAGAGAAGAATATTCACCCTTGTCAAGAGTGATTGTTGTCTGGGTAAAAGAAATGTTTTCCCTCCAAATATAACTAAAAATTACAAATAAAAAACTACATAGAATGAAAAATATTCTAACAAAGAATTTACTTTAAAAAATAAGGATAGTCAAACCTTTCTCCACAGTGAAATTATAAGCCCTACTTCTCATGAATAGCGGTTGAAAATGTGTCTTATGAAATAAAGGGTAATCTCCTTTCTAAGGGAAAATAATGTGCTCTATTAGTGTAATACCCCAAAAATGGGTTGTAGGTTCATTAACCTCTTACATCTTCAAATCGAATGAAATCGACATCAAAGTCCTAACCTAAGGCACATCTGCACATCAAGTTATAAAAACCTAATTGATTATCTTAAATCTGTATTGGGGGATATTCCTTGAAATATTCCTAATTATCCTAATTATCTTTGATTTAATAATTATTTGGCGATAAAGCATATTTATCCTAAAGTTTGATTAATTGAATATTCTAAATATTTAATTAATTAGATTTAATTCTGCCACTTAATTATTTAATTAGATTTAATTAGATTTATTCCTAAAATGTATTATTTAATTTTGACAATAAATCAAAAATCTTATGACTAATTGATTGAATTCTTATTTAATTAATTAATGTCAGTTGTCAAATTTAATAATATAGTTTTGGAGTAAAGTTTGATTTAATAATTGATCAACCCATAAATCAATTATTTTAATTCAAAATTAGTTAAGTGGAAAATAAATCACTTTAGTTGTTAAATTAATTCATATTAAATCATGCACAATCAGAAAAGTAGTCAACTTTAAAATGACTATTAATTTCAATTTGTTAACTTTCTAAACTCAACATCTCATGATGAGTTGAAAAAGAGAACTAAACTCTATTTTGAGATAAAAACTACTTTTGCATGATTTTATGAGTTTATTTATTCTGATTTCTTGTTAACTCAAAAATTAACCTAAGTTTATCAAGAGTGATTTATGGCTTTTCTCAATGCATCCTCAAGCCCTGGATTTCTATAAAATCAAGGCTCAGCTCTTCATATCAAATATCTCTAGAATCTACACAATTACTCTCACGAAATTACATACAAAGAATCAAGCTTTTGCGACAAGAAATTTTGTGAGATCATTCATAGTTTTCCATAGCATTTCATAATTTTCATATCAATTCATGACATTCTTAGAATAATCTGCATATCATTTCAATTCATTATAGATTAGATTCTTACAGTTTTCATTCTAATTACATTCAAAATCCAAAAAAATAGATTAATCTGCATTCATATAGTTTTTCATCCTTAGCTTTCAAATCCTTCGTTTAGGTGTTGCATCATCACTGATCTCGGTCTAATCTGAGAATACATACTTGCACCTACTAGAAGGTAGTAAACCACCTGGTTAGCTTAGTTTTAATTACTTGTAGATTTTGATTTTGCTAACCTCTAATGTTTTATTAAAGTGTTGTGTCTGCAGCTAGGCACAATTTTCACACATACATTTTTGGCACCCACCGTGGGACCCTAAAATGGGTTTTCATTTCATTTCTAACATCTTCAATCAATTTTCTACCATTTTTTGGTCAAAACTACAATTTTTATTCTTTGTCCGTACATTTTTCATACGAGTTTTGTCAGAAAGTCATACCAAGACCCCCTGACTGTCGTACGACAGTTGGGATTTTTGAAACTCATACCAGAACTTATACATTGTCATTTGGGAGCTACTCTATTGTGTGGACATGCACCCACTATTGTACAAGTTTCCAGATTGTCGTACGGGAGGTAACTGGTTGTCGTACGAGTTTTTCCATTAGAGTTCAATTGTCATTTAAAATTTTTAGGTAGTTTTCTAGATTTGATTTTTGGATTTGGACTAACAGCTAACCCTAACAATTGAGATCTTCTATTTCTAATTGGTATTTGCGGATTCTGATTGGAAAAGTGCAACAAAATTGTTGAAACATGTAAAATCTACTAAGCACATTGCGATGAACTCAAGTATTATGTTCAATCTGATAACACTTCCATTTTGGATATAAAACAAACTCTCACGTGTCAAGCTTGTGTGCCTTTCCAACTTTCATAATTCACACTTTAGTTTTGGGCTATAAAATGAATATAGATTTACTTTTTGCATATCTATTACACATAGTAATTAGGGCCTATGAACACTATTTACAGATGATCTAGAGAGAGTGGGCTTCATTCACTTGTTCATGCATACGAAGCTCTTCTTGATGATAGATCCCCTTGTAGGTAGGGAGGATACTATGATTGTCTCACGTTCTACTTGGTTTGGTCCTTAGTTTTGATCGATACGTTCTCTCTTCGGAGAGATCGATGGACATAGTTGTTGACATCACAAATCTTGGTGAGATAATTTTAGTCTTAGTGTGTTGGATTAATCTATCTGCTGTGTTTGGGTAAAAGTGATAAGGCTAGAGGATTATGCTCTACTCCATTTTTGGGTGGTATCAGAAACTCAAATCCTTGGATCTGGATCAAGTCCCCATGTGGTATCTTTTGTGAGTCATCGTTAGAGAGGATTAACCATAGTGGACATTCCCTTTATTGGGTCAACCACGTGGATGGAACCTTAAGTGGTAATAGCCATTTTCACCATGGTAGCAACAACCGCTATATAAATGTCTTTGTGGAAGAAATCTTCACGAGTGTGGTCTCTTTTTGGGTTGTTAGATCTCCCTAGCAGCTCCTAATTGATTAAATTCTTGGACTGTGTCAAAACCCCAGTGTGCCTGGATTGGAGTTCACCCTCTTGAGATCACAAAAGTTGTAGAGTCAGACCATTACTACAAACCCTAGTGAGGCCAAATTTTTCATTTTCTAAGACTATGTGCATTATTGAAATTTTTTTGAGAACATACACAAGTAGCATTCCTAGGGATTAGCAAAATAAGTCACTTGATTGTTCAAGCATAGGGTTTCTTTTTCCCCTGTTCATTGTTTTCAGACGTGCTTGAAATCACTTGCCTATTGTTCTGCGTGTTTTCTATCTACTTGGTTATTGAAAATGAACAATCCCAAAATGAACTTCAAATCTAGATAGAAAACCTTGCAAACACACTGATTCTGAAAACTAAGAAATTCCAAAATTTGACGCAAAATTCCTTTTTGGAATCAAAAGTCATCCTATAGGATCAGAAAGTCATACGATTTTTGCCCCTTTGTCATATCAGAACCCCTAGATTGTCATATGAGAGCTTGTATATTGTCGTACGAATTTTGTCAGAAATCATGAGAAAAAATAAAAAACTTGCTATCAACTATCGTACGAGCATTGCAATTGTTGTACGAGTCTTGTCAATTGTCATTTCAGAGCCTACCCAAACTCGTACGAGCCTAGAGAAAGTCGTATGGGAATTTTGAAAAATTGCTAGAAACTTGCCAAAAATCTAGTTTTTACAGCCTACTCCCAGAGTGTGTCAAAAAGATCATTATGTTAGGAATAGAGAAAAAACTAGAAAGAATCCAATCATTTTCCTAAAGTGGTCTCTTGAGTCTAATCTAGCCTTTTGATCTATCGATTTGAGTCTTTTTCATCTTGTGTCAAAAACCTTGTCAAAATTATCTTCAATTCAGTCTTCATCAAAATGGCTAAGTGCCGCAAGCTCATGTCCTCCATCTTTTGGGCATCTACCCATACTACTAGGGTATATAGTATCCTTCATTTACGTCCAATCTAATCTTCAATCAATCCAATCTAGACAAGGTTGCGTTATTCGATCTTCTTGAATCAAGTCATTCTTCAGTTGTCTTCATCTTGCTCTTTTGGTTCACCCAAGGTTAATGGTGGAAACAAGAGCTTCATCCCAACAAAAATAAGGAGAACAACCAAAATTCTCTTTAACAACCTCTTCTATGATAGCTGAGACATTTCATCAACCCTACCACACTACTAAATTTGAAGAAGATGCTCTTGGCAATCTATTCTTGATAGGTGGTTATGTCACTCCTATTGCATCAACTCATGCAGGTAATCAAACAACCCCACCTCAATCAATCCTTAACACTCCTCATAGCAGCACCATGTCTCAAGGAGGAGGTGCAAGCCAAGGTTCCCAAGGACATCAATCCCAACATGGTGCGGATCAAGAACCCACACCTTCTGAAATTGTTTGATATCAAAATGATGATGGCTTCAAGAAAATGATGAGACATTTCTTGAAGGAAGACATAGAGACATACTTTCTAGAGTTGGCTCATCAAGGGGCTAAAGTTCCTCCCAAATTTAATGTTGAAGATATCATTACACATGAGGAAGAGACTCCTATCATAGCCATGATGAAACAGATGCATGCCATGCAAGTCAAGCTCAATAAACTAGAGAAAGAAAAAGAACCTAAGGAGTTCTCCATGGAGGCTCTATGCCCTTTTCCATTTGATAAAGACTTATAAATGCCACCATTCCCTAAAAGAGTGGAGATGCCTAAATATGATAAATATGATGGAAACTCTGATCCTCAAGATCATGTCAAAGAATTCTATACTCAATCTATGGAATTCATGCACGAACCAACCTACCTAATGCATCTTTTCCCTCGATCTCTGGGAGGCTCAGCCATTCATTGGTTCTCAAAAATGCCTCCAACCATCAAAACTTTTGAGGAGTTAATCAAATTGTTCTATCAATAATACTCCTACAACATCCAACATCCAGTCACTATGATTGACATCTGCAATCTAAAACAGAACTCAGGAGAACCATTCCTAATTTTTCTCAAAAGATGCAGGAAAAAGATTTCTCTATATGCTAGACCTATTCCAAAAACTAAGAAACTGGAAATTTTCATCAACAATCTTGTTCCAGAAATCAACTACCATTTTTGAATGCAAAATCATACCTCCTTTGATAAAATGGTAGAAAATGCAATAAAATTTGAGAAAGTACTTGTACAAAAAGGAGACATATCACTTCAAAAAGACAAGTATGAATCTGGATCTAATTCTAAAGACAAAGGCAAAAACTAGAACAAGAATACAGGCGCTGTCATAGATGGTGTTGTTGATACTATCCGTGCCCCATCTTAGGCACCCATATTCAATCTTACTGTTGGCACCCAAGCTATCAAAGCCTCAAAGGCAAAAGAAACATAATCAAACAAGAAGTCATCGAAATACAGACCTTGGGGTATAGATCCTAAATGCAAGTTTACTCCTCTTGGAGAATCCTTGGAATCTGCCATGAAAACTCTGTTGGCCAACAACATCATCACCTTGCCTGAGATAAAGGTATTTGATCCTGAACCTAAACCAAAATGGTGGAGAGAGAATGATTTCTGTGACTTCCATCACAATAAGGGTCATAAAACTAATAACTGCATACGCTTGAAACACATGGGTATGTGCAGGATCATGGTATGCCAAAAAGTGGCGATGTGAAAAAAACCAATTTTCACTCGTCCAAAAGCACACAAATAGATTTGTTGACTTTTTAGTAGGCCTAGGTGTCAGTACACCTAGCCAAGCCAAAAGCCAAAGCTAAAGGGCAAATTAGATATCCGATATTATCAGATATCTGATATTTTCCAGTAGTTATATATTACTATACCCAGCTGCATTCAACATTTTTTCATTGTAAAAATGTGAACGTAGCTAGGGTATTAGATATCTATTCCCAAATCCCCTATTTGATTTCTTCTAAATTTCCAAGTAAGTGAAAGCTTTTAATTTTCATTGTTTTTATTATTTTTAATTTTTTAAATAGAAATATATATATTTTTATATAAAAATTAGGGTGGCAATGAGTTTTTGTATTGTTTTTTAAATTTCATTGTAATTATCTATTTGTTTTTTCATTGCTATCAGATATGGAATCAGAAAACCCTCCTAATGATCCTGCAAACAATCCAAAACCACCTCCCAACAATCCCCCACCTCCAGAAGATGTACTTGTCACAAACCCTCACCATTTAGAAGATCTAATAGGAGATCATCTAAATGAACTTAGAGGATTTCAAACCGCATATGCCAATATCCCCACATTGTGCCCCATGTTTACTGAACTCAATAATTGAAAACATCGAGAAATTGACACAACAACATAATGCTGCACATCTTTGGCATCATTCCATGCACACCTAGTTTGACGATGGGCTTGACTATGATCAAGTCATGAACCTAAATATAAAAAAATATGACATAGCTAATCTTTTTGTGGATCCTAAAACCGGTCTAAAAGTAGACCATAAAAAAACTAAGCTGTCAATTAAATGGTACACAAATAGTGCAATACGTGACAACTTTTGGGACCGTTGGTGGATGGTTTTTGATAGACCACCTCACAACAATTTGGATGTCCCGATTTATTTTCTTAGAAAATTGTATGCTGAATTTTTGCTCGGTCACAAGGTGAATTATTGGAGTATGAGACTGAACCAGGGTGTAGGTTTAGGTGCTCTGTAAGATAGGCCATAGGAACAATGGGTGAAATCCCACACATATGTCCCCCCTCCCGAGATTTCACCACATCCCACAGTGCAGCATCCAAACATTATTGTTGAGGCCAGCTCACAGACTATTTGAGCCATTCGCGCATTGAGTGATTTGTTGGTTATGCAGAGCACAACATTATTACCTCCTCGACCTAATGATTCTGGTGCTTCCATGAGCTCACGTGTTTGTGTGGCCCACACTTGCATTATATGCAAGAATATTTGCCTTGGTCCCCTGACTAATAGTGATACATATAATTTTGGCTTCGATGGGGATGATTCTACATGGCACACTACAAGCACTGAAGCAGCTCATGGAGATGTGCATCAGGAGCCTACAGTGCCATGGACTCCCACTGTTATGGTAAGGGTAAACCCTTGACTTTTTACATTGTTTTTAAATTTTATTGTTTGTATTTTTAGTAGAATTTCCTTATAATAATTTCCCACTTATGTCTTTTTATGTGTTACATTTATGTTCAGTTGATGACAGAGGAGTAGATGGCATAGGTGGAGGGGTCCACACTTTTGGCCATATCATTTGGTCTTGACTCTTCCATGGTACATATGTTTTAATGTACTCATTGGTTTCCTTTTAAATTATGATAATAGTATATGTACATTATTTTCTAATTTTTATGATCATCTTTTACATACTGATGCAGGTGTCACCAGTTGCCACCGGGGGGCAATGTGAGGGGGTGCAGGTGTCAGTTGTTGATAAAGGAAAGGTAATTAAGTAATTTAGTTTGTTTATGAATACATGTATACTTGTCAATTGTGCATACTCATTTTTAATTTACATGGTTTATTTGATAGAGAGTGGCATGTGATGATGTTGTGAGACCCTATCATCATGATAGAGTCACAGGCATATCCATCCAGAGTGATAGGCCCATGGTACATACATTTCTAAAGTTATTTGTTTGTATTTTTCTATCAAGTATATATAATATCATCAAGTTATGATAATATGAAGTATTTGTTTGACTTTTGTAGGTCACTTGTAGTTTGAGGGAGCCAGAATGGGAAGGGTGTGTATCACTGATGACTTAGCCAACAATCCCTGAAGAAAGTGATGGAATATGGATGAAGTGACTGAGAGGGGGGGGGGGGGGGGTGAATCAGTCAACCATAAAAACACTTCACAATTAATTCTTTGCAGATCCTTTAAGATATCTTAACAATGTTGTCTGTTTTAGCACTCGGTAAATAGATTGCAGTAACTTTGAAGATGCAGAAAGTATTAGCAATATTATCTTTAGATATTCATCAGTGCATGTAAATGATTGAGGAAGCAATTAAGAACACAAGAGACACAAGATTTAACGTGGAAACCCAATATGGGAAAAACCACCAATGTATCTAGATACTGATTTTCACTTTTCTGAAGTGATGCCCGGTTAGAAGCCAACCCGGTAAAAGGTTACAAAACACACTGTTAGGTGTGACCTTGTTAGAGGATTTAAAACACCCTGCTAGGAGTGGCCTGGTAAGAGGTCTTGAAAACAATTCAATGGAATTGTCACCTTGTTAGAGGATTTATATTATGGCTGTTAAACCAACTCGGTTAAGAGATTTAGAATTCACTGTTACAATGATAAGAAGGTAACAATGAAAAAGTGACCTGTATAATAATGCAACTGTCTTGCTGATTACAGATCTCTGTTCTGCATAAGTCTAATCCTCTCTGATCGAATAAATCTCTGCTGCTCCTCAAGGATATCTGAACATCCTTCACAAACTCGCATATATCTTTCCTTCTCTTCTTCTGTAAATCTTCTGCTGTGTTATATATATATTTTTCACATTTGACCTTTTATTTATATGATTTTGGATTAGTCAAATCGACATTATTTAGTATAACAGTCGGCTGAATTAAGTAAACTCTATTTGCAAAAATCCTTCAAGGGCCGACAGTGCTCGGTAACCATATCTTTTTATAATTTTTCGGAGACCGAGGGAACTCGGTAAACACCAACAATCCTTCACCTTTGATAACCGACTGAACTCGGTAAATACTAACTTTCTTCAGCAACCGAGTGAACTCGGTAAATACTAGACTTTCTTCGACAACCGAGTGAACTCGGTAAACACTAAACTTTCTTTGGCAACCGAGTGAACTCGGTAAATACTAGACTTTCTTCGGCAACCGAGTGAACTCGGTAAACACTAGACTTTCTTCGATAACCGAGTGGACTCGGTAAACACTAATATCCCTGTCTGGCAGACCGACTGAGCTCAGTAGAAGCAGATTGCTGCGAACTATGACATAGTGTGACATCAAAGACAATACATAATTGAGTAGCAATTTCCTTCAGACAATTGTTTCCAACAATCTCCCTCTTTGGCATTGATGGCAACACAATATGTCATAGCATAAGAAATTTGAAAGAGTTAGCTCGGTTTGGATTCAAATCTCCCTCTGTCAGCAAACTTCCTGTATCCTGAAAATTCTTCCTTCTGACTATAAATTTCTTGAAAGCAATAGTAAAGACATAGCAAACACTCCCTCTTTGACAACACATGCCAAAGATAATTCACATATTACCGGTGAAAATTAATGAACCTCAAGTACTGATTCATATGCAATGAGTCCTTTAATATGCTGCATCAACAGGTTGTTTTTCAAACATGTTCTGGTTGATGCATCACTAAAACTGTATTTAGTGAGCCTCGGATAGGGGAATGACCCCTAACTTACCTCTTAGATACATAAATGCATCCTTAGGTAATGGTTTGGTAAAAATGTCTGCAATCTGTTCTTTTGTATGAATATATTCTAATCTGATTTCCTTGTCCTGTACCAATTCTCTGACAAAGTGATATTTAATAGCAATGTGCTTGGTTTTGGAATGCATCACTGGATTTTTAGAAATGTTTATTGCACTGGTATTGTCACAAAATATAACAACTGGTTCTTTGATTTCAACCTTCATACCTTCTAATAGCTGTTTAAACCAAACAATATTTGAACAGTTTACTGCAGCAGCAACATATTCTGCTTCAGTTGTGGATTGAGATGTGCAATTTTGCTTTTTACTAGTCCAGGATACCAGTCTTTTTCCAAGAAAAAATGCTCCACCACTTGTGCTTTTTCTGTCATCAATGTTTCCTGCCCAATCAGCATCAGTAAACACTTTCAAGTCTAGATTGCCTCCAAATTTATACCACAAACCATACTCTTCAGTTCCTTTTAAGTATCTTAAGATTCTTTTGATTGCCATCATGTGATTTTCCTTAGGTTTTGCTGAGAATCTAGCTACTATACCGACTGCTAAGGCAATATCAGGTCTTGTATGTACCACATACTGCAATTTTCCAATCATAGATCGGTATAGGGTCTGATCAACTTCTTTTGAATCATCATTTTTGGTAAGTTTCAGTCCAGTGCACATGGGTGTACCAACTGGTTTTGAATCTTCCATTCCAAACTTCTTAAGTATCTCCTTAATGTATTTGGATTGAGTAATGTATATACCATTCTTGTTTTGCTGAATTTGAAGACCAACAAAGAATTTTATTAAACCAAACATAGACATTTCAAATTCTCTGTTCATTTGTTCTGAAAATTCTTTGCACTGATCCTCATTCCCTGTAAATATAGTATCATCCACAAATATTTCTGCCAATACAATTTTGTCATCCGGTCCTTCTTTAATATACAGATTGCTGTTATCATTAGCTCTTTTGAAATTAATCTGGATCAAATAGTTATGGAGTCTTTCATACCATGCTCTAGGAGCTTGTTTTAAACCATACAATGCTTTGTGTAACCTACAGACCATGTCCCTTTTGTCTGGATCAACAAAACCTTCAGGTTGTTCAATGTAGACTTCTTCATCAAGAATTCCATTGAGAAATGCAGATTTTATATCCATCTGATATACCTTAAATCCTTTGTGTGCTGCATAAGCAAGTAGAGTTCTTACACCTTCTAATCTTGCAACAGGAGCAAAAGTTTCTCCATAATCTATACCTTCTTCTTGAGAATAACCTTTACATACCAGTCTAGCCTTGTTTCTAGATACTTGACCATCTTCATTTAGTTTATTTTTGAATACCCATTTTGTTCCAATTACATTCTTATCTTTAGGTCTAGGTACAAGAGTCCAAGTTTTGTTCTTTTGTATTTGTTCTAATTCTTCATTCATTGCTTCAATCCAACTTTCATTCTCTAATGCATCTTTGATATTTCTAGGTTCAAAATCAGTAAGTAGACATGTACCTTTTAGCTTGCTTCTTGTCATAGTACCATCTGATTTGTTTCCAATGATTTGATCTGGTGTATGATGTCTTTTGACATATTTGGCTAGTATAGGTTCCTTGCCTTTTGAATGATTCATGCTGTTGTCTTCTAGGATCTCTTCTTCAGGTTGCTCAGGCTCGGTAGATATTTTCTCGGTAACTTCAGGCTGAGACTCGGTCTGAATTTCTTCCTGTGACTCGGTTTGAACTTCTTCCTGTGACTTGGTAACTGTACTCGGCTCGGTAGATATAGCTTCCTTATTGATAGTTGTGTCTGTCAATGTTTCAGGTTCAATGTAAATGAATCTTCTGTAGTTCTCAGGTTCCCTTTTGCTTTCTTCCTCAGTCTTTTCTGCAAACTCATCAAATTTTACATGTATACTTTCTATGACTTTGTAAGTAGATAAGTTCAGACATTTGTATGTCTTGCTTTTGCTAGAATATCCTAAGAATATTCCTTCATCACTCTTCACATCAAATTTATTTCTTCTGGATTCTTTTAAGATATAACACTTGCTACCAAATATTTTCATGTAACTTACATTAGGTTTATAGCCATACCATAATTCATAAGGAGTTTTGAATGTGTCTTTCTTCAGTTGTACTCAGTTCAAGGTATGAACTGCAGTGCTGATAGCTTCCTTCCAGTACTTTATAGCAATGTTCTTTTCTATCATTAGAGTCCTTGCACAATCCATAATAGATCTGTTTCTTCTTTCTGCTATTCCATTCTGCTCAGGAGTTCTAGGAGCTGATACCTGCCTTTTGATTCCTCTTTCAATGCAGAAGTTGTTAAAATCATGAGAGATGAATTCACCACCTCTGTCTGATCTTAAGCATTTCAATCTTTTCCCTGTTTCTTTTTCTACTCTTGCTAAGTACCATTTGAACTTTTCAAATGCCTCTGATTTTTCTCTTAAATACATAACAGTCATCATTCTAGAATAATCATCAACGAAAAGAATAAAGAATTTATCTCTAGTATAGCTTTGTATTCCAATAGGTCCACATAAATCAGTATGCACAATTTCCAAAATTTCTTTAGACTGATAGTTCTTACTCTTGAAACTAGTTTTACTCATTTTGCCAATCTGACAATTCTTACATAGACCAGTGTCAGGTTTCTTCAAAGTAGGAATGCTTCTAACCTTCTTGAATTTGCTTATTTTTATCATGTTATCAAAATTCACATGACATAACCTTTTGTGCCATAGCCAACTTTCTTCTATTTGAGCAATAAGGCATGAATATTCATTGAGATCAAGATAAAATAAGTTACCTTTTGTTTGTTTGCCTGATCCAATGAGTTTTCCTTTTCCATCCAGCAGTCTTGCTTGACCATTCATGAATTCAACCTTGAAACCAGTGTTGATTAGCTGTGCTACACTTAGAAGATTATGTTTTAGTCCTTCAACCCAGTAAGCATTATCACATATGAGTTCTTTGGTTAATGAGATTCTTCCTTTTCCTTTTATACAACAAGGTTCATTGTTTCCAAATCTTACATTACCATTGTCACAGTCTTCTAGATATTCAAATTTTGTCTTGTCACCAGTCATGTGGTGTGAACATCCGCTGTCTATTATCCATATATCATCTTTGCTTATATGAGAAATAAGTGCCCTCTTATCTTCATCATCATCAGATTCATCTTTTATAGCAATAAAGACAATTTCTTCTTCACTATCATCAGAATCTTTAGCCATAAAACATGATTTCTTACCTTTATCCTTGTATGATTTGAAATTCTTTTTGCCATAGTACTTGTGACTTCTCTTTTCTTTCTTGACTTGCTTGTTTGGGCACCTAGCTGCAATATGTCCAATTTCTTCACATGAAAAATAGATTAAAGGAGTTTTACCTTTATATTTACCTTTCCCTCTAGAGTACTTCTTTGCAAGTAATGCTTCTACAATTTCAAGATCACTATCAGAACTTTCTTCTGATTCCTCTTCACTGTCTGTCTAAACTTCTTTAATTTTCTTGTTCTTCTTTAGTGAAACTTTGGCCTCAAATGCTGATTCAATATTTTTGGAACTAGGAACATAGTTGTCATAGTTGTCTAATTCAAAGGCTGTCAATCTTCCAACTAGAGCATCCAAGGTTATACTGTGGTTTGCTTCACATCTTCTTTCTTGAATAGCTGATACTCTTATTGCATAGATAGGGAGTAGTGTTCTAAGTACCTTACTTATAACAGTCTCATCTGAGATTGTTCCTCCAGAAGCTCTGATTGCACTTACACTTGCTTTGATTCTTTCAACATATTTTGCAATGTTTTCATCTTCCTTCATATTCATCTTGTCAAACTGTCCTCTTAGGCTTTCTGCTTTGGCTCTCTTCACATTTGCATCACCACCATATATTTTCTTCAGTGCCACCCACATTTCATATGCAGTAGTGCAGTCTTTAATATCATCAAATTCTTCATAGCTGAGAGCAGATGCAATGTCTATCATCATGGTGTTGTGAGTCTTTTTATCTGCAATGTCTTCAACAGTTAATGCGCCATTAGGAATTGTATACTCTTCATCAATGTATTTGCATCCTGAATCACCAATGGAAGCCAGATGAAGTCGCATGAGACCTTGCCATGCTAAAAAGTTATCTCTGTTAAGCTTTGGAATTTCCCTCTTGTAAGACATCCTGATCTTTAGCTTAGGTCTTTGAAACCCTTCCTGCAAGCACCAAAAGCTCTGATACCAATTGATGGAATATGGATGAAGTGACTGAGAGGGGGGGGGGGGGGGGGGGTGAATCAGTCAACCATAAAAACACTTCACAATTAATTCTTTGCAGATCCTTTAAGATATCTTAACAATGTTGTCTGTTTTAGCACTTGGTAAATAGATTGCAGTAACTTTGAAGATGCAGAAAGTATTAGCAATATTATCTTTAGATATTCATCAGTGCATGTAAATGATTGAGGAAGCAATTAAGAACACAAGAGACACAAGATTTAATGTGGAAACCCAATATGGGAAAAACCACCAATGTATCTAGATACTGATTTTCACTTTTCTGAAGTGATGCCCGGTTAGAAGCCAACCCGGTAAAAGGTTACAAAACACACTGTTAGGTGTGACCTTGTTAGAGGATTTAAAACACCCTGCTAGGAGTGGCCTGGTAAGAGGTCTTGAAAACAATTCAATGGAATTGTCACCTTGTTAGAGGATTTATATTATGGCTGTTAAACCGACTCGGTTAAGAGATTTAGAATTCATTGTTACAATGATAAGAAGGTAACAATGAAAAAGTGACCTGTATAATAATGCAACTATCTTGCTAATTACAGATCTCTGTTCTGCATAAGTCTGATCCTCTCTGATCGAATAAATCTCTGCTGCTCCTCAAGGATATCTGAACATCCTTCACAAACTCGCATATATCTTTCCTTCTCTTCTTCTGTAAATCTTCTGCTGTGTTATATATATATTTTTCACATTTGACCTTTTATTTATATGATTTTGGATTAGTCAAATCGACATTATTTAGTATAACAGTCGGCTGAATTAAGTAAACTCTATTTGCAAAAATCCTTCAAGGGCCGACAGTGCTCGGTAACCATATCTTTTTATAATTTTTCGGAGACCGAGGGAACTCGGTAAACACCAACAATCCTTCACCTTTGATAACCGACTGAACTCGGTAAATACTAACTTTCTTTGGCAACCGAGTGAACTCGGTAAATACTAGACTTTCTTCGACAACCGAGTGAACTCGGTAAACACTAAACTTTCTTTGGCAACCGAGTGAACTCGGTAAATACTAGACTTTCTTCGGCAACCGAGTGAACTCGGTAAACACTAGACTTTCTTCGATAACCGAGTGGACTTGGTAAACACTAATATCCCTGTCTGGCAGACCGACTGAGCTCGGTAGAAGCAGATTGCTGCGAACTATGACATAGTGTGACATCAAAGACAATACATAATTGAGTAGCAATTTCCTTCAGACAATTGTTTCCAACAGAAAGTTCAACAGAGGTAAGTTTTAATGTTAATTTAGTTATTTTGTAAACATATATTTGCTACCAAGTTTTTAACATTAAATAGTATAACTTGTAGATCAATATCATGTTTGCAAACATATACAGGTGGGAGTTGTCATTAGTGGCACTATTCTTGCACTACCTAGGTGTCATGCCCCTGACAGTTCCAGACTTTATTTTTCTATGTTATGTTAGATTTCTTTGAGTTTGAACTCTGACTGCGTTCTTTTGAACTTTGTTATTTAGATTAAATATGTTATCTCTGTTATTTTGCCAGACATTCAGAGAATTATGTCTATTTCTGTCACTTTATGAGTCCTATTCTGATGACAGAATTGGCTTAGACTGAATTTTGAACATTGGTTTGGTTATGAAATAAGGACAAACTATACGGTTAGTCAATTGTCTGATTATTGATTCATTGTTTTGGAATCCTTAGTAATATGTTAAACATGTTTAGAAATGGTTATATTATTATGGTTAATTGTATCTTAATGTGTATAGACAGTATATAGAGATTTATTGTTATTTAACGTTAATCAAATTCTGAATTCAAAATTAATGAATTTGAAATATATGTATTTTTATACATATAATTATGAGTGAATGTTTTAGTAATAATGTGGTATTTCATTTACTAAAACTAAATGAATTAACTAAGTTAGTATATCCTATGTTGTATGTTAGTAAGAGGTTAGTGTGATGAAGTGTTAGTTAATTGGCAATGTCATGCGTTGTTAGCTTAGATGATTAAGTTAGTTAATGACTAATGTTATTGGCAAAGACATGTATTAACCTATCCCTAAGTCTTCATATTATTAACTGGCTTGAAGACATGACTTACGATAGGGATTTAATGCACTTGCATTGCTTTGAGGTGTTAGTGGGGTTTAAGCTATTTTTCGGGTTGTGGAAATGTACTATGTTGGACATTTGGCAGGTATTGAGTTGTGTTAACTGCAAGCGATAAGTTTGCATTGAATGAACTTATCGATGGGAATTCATTGTTGAGTTTGAAGTCCACCATTTGCTCTGGTTAAGGAGTTGCAGTTTGTATATGACTCCATTTTTTTTACCATGTTATGCTGTGGCATTTTGGGTAAACAGTTGGTTATGGACCCGTGTTACTGTTGTATCCTTCTTGATAAGTGGCTTGGAATGAAAGGGGTTTTCATGGAAAAGATAAACCCTTCTGTTCATGGTCATTTAGGAAATTGGGAGTTTCATACTGTTATCTCTGCATTTTGGGCTCTCTTGCATGGCATTTTGGTAATTTGTGATAAGGGATCTTCATGGTTGAGTTTGGGATTCGTTTGTGAAGCTCACCAGGTAGGGGCTAGCTCTAGCATTCCAGTTCTAGATATCTTCTCCATACGAATACCAGGAAGGGGCATCTCTTACCTTAACCTCTGTTTCCATTTTAAGATTCTGCAAATGTATTAATGGAATGTTGGATATCACTGTTTGTTGGTTGATGTATGTGAGGCTTTGTGTTTGTTTATTTTGTGAGTTCGGTTATGAATCGGTCTTTTTCTTTCTTGGAAGGGTTAAGAAGTAAATCTAGTTATAAATGTTGTGATTAGTGTAGAAACTTGCTAACAAAATGACTGTTTAGTAAGTGTTTTGTTTTAGTGTGGTATTTAACACTTGTTTTTGATATGCTGTTTCGAGCATAATGTAATAATGGATATCTCTGTTCTGAGTATGAAGTTGGCAATGTTTAGTTAAGTCTGTGCCGAACTTTGGAGTATAGTTATGTAGATGTTGTATGGTTATATCCTTGTGTGTTTGGTGTTGATGTTTTCTTGCTTTGGACAGTTCAGGGAGTTAGTCGGGATTGAAAATCGGCATACTAATATAGTATGGAACCAGCATGAGTTTTTGTGTTAAAAATTTCTTTTGATCTTCTCGCACTGTACCTGCTATTAGGAGCACTGTAGCATCATAATGTATACAGTTTGTATAGACTTGGTTATATGTTGAAATCGGGTTTCTCTATCACTGTCATTAACCGAAGTTGATGTTTTCTTTGAGCTGTATTGTGGAAAAGGGAATTAGTGGTATTTCTTAGTGTTTTAGATACCTGTCGTATTTTGTATTTACATTTGCATATAGGTGTGGAATTGAATTATTTTTTGGGTGTATTTCTCTAGTTTTCTGATGTCGATGTTTGGTTAAAAAAAAAAAAGTGTTTGTCACTGTATGTATCAGTCGATAGAGGAATGTGGATGTCTTGGTTATGTCAAACTTGTTTGCGAGCTTTATGATCTTTAGTAATTAACACCAGTATGTATTACAGTTGTTATGACATTAGGAAATGTTAAGGGATTTATAGGAAAGACAATTACTATCTTGTTCAGACAGTAAGAAAAGAAACACTTTGGTATTTGTTTAAGAGGTAGAAGTCGGTTATTATTATTATTCTGTCATTATTTTATGCATTCGACAGATTAGTAGTATAATAAGGTAGTTGTTTTCTGTGACAGAACTATGAAGATTAGTATGGTTTTTCTATTGCATATTTATGGACTTAAACTATTAATTGCAAGTTTATGCAATTAGATATATAAATATATATACCTGCTGGGATATGTATATATATACACAAGCCGTGGTGTATACATGTACATACGCCAACATGTATATAATAGATGTTATGACTGTCATTCTGAACTATTAATTACAAGCTTATGTAATTATATAAACATATATATATATATACCTGCTGGGATATGTATATGTATACACAAGCCATGGTGTATACATGTACATATGCCAACACGTATATAAATGATATAAACTTGTAATTAATAGAGCAGGGTGTATGGCCAATTTGTTTAATAATTCGGTCATGGCAAACTAGTATGTTTGTTAAAATTAATGGGTGTTGAGTTGTTTCAGTTGATGTATGATTATGTTAGTTCTTTTCTATTTATTGGGAAACATGAATTTGATATGGACATTTTAATGTACGGTTTCAGATTTAATGTTAAGTTAATGTGGAAATTATTTTGATTGGATATGTGATGGAGAAAGAGTTGTGATCTTTTCATCTTTCGTGAAACATCTTGTTTATGAATGTATGTTAAGGAATATGGTAATATGGTTTTATAATGATTTTCTGTTTGCTATTTCAATTTTGTAAATTGATACATTAGAAATGGATTGTTAGTGAAATTGTGTAATGTAGTTCATTTCACTGCTTTCATTGATTGCTAGATCAAGTGTTTTTAAGATAATGCAAGTATGATCCTTAGATTGGGGGCTGACACTAGTCTAGTACCTTGTGATGATAGAATTTCTGTCAGTTGTGACTGACACTAGTCTATATCCTTATGGGAAAGAATTTCTGTCAGTTGTTTAATTAAGTGATAATTATAAATTCAAGGGTTATGGGTTTCAATTAACAAAGATAAAACATTATGGTTTCATCAGACATAATGGATTACTACGAGGTTCCTTACAGATACATAGCGTAGGTCCTTATGTGGACACCCATGAACTATTGGATCATTACTTTGTCATTTTCTTTGCGAGTTTATTTCTGTTAGAAAGAAATTTAGTGCTTGATGATTTTGGTGTAAAAGAATGGAAATTATGTTATTTAGTTTTCAATTACATCTGTATCTAAATCTGCATAAATGTTATATTGTACTGACTTATATGATTGAAAATATTTGGAGGTGATTCATTTTCTTTATCAATGTGACTGAGCCCTGTCTGCTATTTGCGTTTGTGTTCATTTTGATTTTCAGGTTTTAGATGGATAAATCAATGAGTATGGGACAATGGATAGCAGTTGTTAAGTTTTATGGGAAATAGATCATTTCATGGTTATTAGTTATCAGATCTATTTCGTAGAATGTAATGGATTTGGAAAGAAGGAAATTTTGTTTTGAGACTTAATCTTTGAATAAAGAGTATTATTATTACTCTGATGTAAATCGATTGTAAACTATAAAGCTCTTAGAAGCAGTTATTATGATTATATGTAACAGTTTGTAATTTAAAAAAAAAAATATTACTGTGGTTTTATGTGAATTTATTTATGATGGTTTCTTCTTTAGTATCATCTTTTATCTTTTAGTATAGATGGGGTGTTACAGTTGGTATCAGAGCCCAAGTTTAAACACTCAGGGCTTGAGGGTTTTTAAAAGGGTTTTATCATTATGCTTCCGTTAGTGATTATATTGAACTTTTCTATAGGATTTCAAGCATGCCTCCTGTTACACGAGGAGCACAAAGGCGTGGTGACCTAGTTGATGCCGATTTAGGTAGAGGTAGGGGTGGACGACGTGGTCATGGTTGTGGCTGAGGTAGAGGATGAGATCACCAAGGAATACATGGTGATGAACAAGTTGATCCTTTAATAGGAATGGATCAGGAAGATCGAGAGGTACCTCAGGTTGAAGTTCTCCAACGAATTCTTGATAGGTTGGATAACATTGAAGCTAGGAACAATGTTCCAGATGGTGTAGCAAATGCTCATGTTATACGAGTCCCAGTGGTAGAAGATCCTGTTATCAGGACTCAGTTAAAAGACCTTTCTAAGCTCAAAGGACCATATTTCAATGGAAAAGAGGGTGGCACTGAAGCTGAAGCATATCTCTTGAACATCGAAAGGTGTTTTATTCTCCATGATTATCACGGTAATGTGAAGGTTCATTGGACTGTAATGCAGCTTAGATCCTTTGCTTCCTTATGGTGTAATATGGAACTAGAACAACTTGGAATTCTCATCTCTCAGGTTACATGGGAGCTTTTCATAGAAAGATTCCGCGAGAGATTCATGTCAGATTATTGGCAGCAAACTAGATCCGAAGAATTCTTCAGCATTTCTCAAGGCAACTCAACAGTGGAAATGTATGAGAGGAGGTTTTTCCAATTGAAGAAATATTCCGGTTGGATAGAGAATGATAAGCCTTTGGTACAACACTTCATTAGGGGTTTGAACCCTAAAATTGGAGAAGAAGTGAGAACTTTCAAACCTAAGACAGTGAAAGAAGCTGCTGATCAAGCCAAGCTCACTGAATTGAAATTAGGATTTTCAGCCAAAGGATTTGTGAATCCACCAGCTCAAAGTAGTGGGAAGAATCAGAAACCTTGTCAAGATAATATCAAGGCATTTTCCAGTGGATTGAGTGGTAAATTTCAGAAGTGGAAGTTTGAAAAGTTTTCCAAATCAAACAAGAGTTTCAAGGTTCCTGAGAAACCTAAGTCCTTTAAACCAACTCAGAGTGTACAACAGAGTTATGCATCACCTCTAGTGAACTCATCACAGGATAAAAGTACCAAGAGAGGAGCAGAGTGTTGACAATGTGGGCAATTGGGGCATTTGCAATGGAATTGTCCCCTTCGAGGCAATAGTCAGGTCAGGTCTAAAGCCACAGGTTCAGAGGTTACTGTTGGTGATTCTGGAAGGAATCATCGCATCTTTGCTACTATGGATCAGAAACAAGCAGATCATCAGAACACTGTGATTGAAGCTAGAGGTAATTACCAAGGTAAGAAGATCTCTATTTTATTTGACTCTGGTGCCACTGGCTCTTTTATTTCTTCCAATTTGGTTAAGCAATGTGGAATTCCTATGAGTAAAGCTGAATTGGCATGGCAAGTCGAGTTAGCATCAGGGACAAAGGTTGAATCGGGGTTTATAGCTGAAAATTGTAAGGTTCAATTTAAGGCTTTTACTACTATAGTTAACCTTAGGGTTATTCCTTTAGGTTCTTATGACATTATTCTGGGAATGGATTGGTTAGAGAAACATCAAGCTATCATCGATTGTAGAGAGAAGACTGTTAGGTGTATCGATGATATTGGAACTATCAAGTTTATTACAGGTGTTAAGAGGCCTATGTCAGTCAGAACTATTTCTGCTAAGCAACTTCAGAGATGTCTTCAAAAGGGATGCAAATTGTTTTCTATTTCTATCAATGATTTTGATGAACCAGTTGCTTGGAACACCAGCTTAGATCATCCAATTTTGAAGGAATTCTCAAATGTATTTATTACAGAAAGTCTGGGAATCCCACCTAAAAGAGAAATTGATTTTAGGATTGATCTTTTGCCAGGAACCGAACTGATTTCCAAGACTCCTTACCGTATGATCGCTCAAGAATTAGTGGAACTCAAGGTTCAACTTGAAGAACTCCTTGAGAAGGGACTTATTAGACCTAGTGTTTCACCTTGGGGAGCACCTGTTATCCTCATCAAGAAGAAGGATGGATCTTTGAGGCTTTGTATCAACTATAGACAACTGAACAAAGCTACTATCAAAAATAGATATCCTTTGCCTCGCATCGATGATTTGTTTGATCAAGTGAAGGGTGCCAAGGTGTTTTCCAAGATTGATCTCAAATCTGGATACCATCAGTTAAGGATTCAAGAAGCTGACATTCATAAAACAACTTTTCACACAAGGTATGGGCATTATGAATTCATGGTAGTGCCATTTGGGTTGACTAATGCACCATCAATATTCATGAGTTTGATGTAGGGAGTATTCAAGACTTTCTTAGACAAGTTTGTGGTAGTGTTCCTTGATGACATTTTGGTATATTCTAACTCCTTGGAGGAGCATGAGCAGCATTTGAGGCAAGTCTTTGAATGTCTTAATAGGAACAAGCTATATGCCAATCTTGAAAAATGTGAATTTTTCAAAACTGAAATAAGTTATTTGGGTCACATTATTACAGGAGATGGAATAGCTATTGATTCTGCTAAGATCAGGGCAATTGTAGAGTGGCCAACTCCAACCAATGTATCTGAAGTATGAAGTTTTATGGGTCTGGCTAGCTACTACAGAAGATTTATGGCTAATTTTTCAAAGATAGCCCATTCCATTACTTCTCTCCAGAGAAAGGGTAAGAAATTCATCTGGTCAGATAAATGTGAAGAAGCATTCCAACATCTAAAGGAACGTTTGACTAGTGCACCAATTTTAGCGGTACCTGATCCTTCTAAGGAATTTTTTGTGTGCACTGATGCCTCTTTGGATGGTTTAGGGGCTGTCTTGATGTAGGATGGTAGGGTCATTGCTTATGAATCTAGGAAACTAAAGGATCATGAAATTAATTATCCTACTCATGATTTGGAACTCGCAGCAGTGATCCATGCTTTGACCAAATGGTGGCATTTTCTTCTTGGTCAACATTTTGAGCTTCATACCGATCATAGAAGTCTACAATATTTGTTCACGCAACCCAATCTTAATGCACATCAGTGCAGATGGATGGAGTTTTTGTGTGAATATGACTTCAAAATGAAGTATATTCAGGGTAAAGAGAACAAAGTAGCGGATGCTCTTAGCAGAAGGCGTCATGAACTCTCTTCTTTGACCCTCACAATTGATTTGAAAGAGAGAATACTTCTGAATTTGGCTACTGATCCTTGGTATTTAGATGTCAAAGCAGTGATTGATAGTGGCAGTGTATTAGAAGGTAGATTTGAGGGTTACTCTATCAACACTAAAGGATTAATGACTTACCGAGGCAGCATATATGTGCTAGAAGTCAGGGATCTTCGGAACCTAGTTATGACTGAAGCACATAAGGCACCTTATTTAGCACATCCTGGTGTGAAGAAGATGCATGCTGATCTTAGGCAGCATCACTACTAGCCGGGTATGAAGAGGGATATTGCTGATTTTGTGGCTAGATGCTTGGAGTGTCAGAGAGTTAAAGCTGAGTATCAACATCCAGCTAGTTTACTTCAATCTCACAGCGTGCTTGAATGGAAATGGGATACCATATCCATAGATTTCATAGTGGGGTTACCATTTTCAGCTAGGTGACATGATGCCATTATGGTTGTTGTTGATCGATTAACCAAAGTTGCCCATTTTATTCCTATAAGATCCACTTATAATGCTGCATCTGTGGCATAGATTTATATGGAACAGGTTGTTAAGCTACATGGGATTCCTAAGAAGATCATATCTGATAGGGATTCAGTTTTTACTTCATCTCTATGGAGGTCTTTGCAGCGTGAATTAGGTACTCAGCTGAACTTTAGTTCAACATATCATCCCGAAACTGACGAACAGACTGAGCATGTCAATCAGATTTTGGAAGACATGCTTAGAATGTACGTGATGGACAAGAAAAATAGATGGGAAGAGTACTTGCATTTGGTTGAATTTTCTTACAACAATGGTTACCATAGTTCTATAGGTATGGCTCCTTTCCAGGCTTTGTATGGAAGACCTTGTAGAACACCTTTAAGCTGGGACAATCTTGAAGACATAATTTTTTTGGGTCCCAAGATGCTTCAGGATTTAGAACAACAAGTTAAGCGCATCAGAGAACACCTGTCTACAGCTCAGGATAGGCAGAAAAAGTATGCAGACCTGCATAGGATTGAACGTCAATTTGAGGTTGGGAATAAGGTATTTCTTTGGGTTAGACCCTGGAAAAGTCCTATTAAGTATGGTAAAGGGTCAAAATTATCTCCAAGGTTTGTGGGACCATTTGAGATCCTAGAACGAGTGGGTCCAGTTGCCTACATACTTGCTTTGCCACCCAATCTTTCACAAATTCATGATGTATTTCACATTTCCATCTTAAGGAAATATATACCTGACATTGCACATGTGTTAAATTGGAAAAATTTACAGGTGGTAGATGGTCAACTGATGCTAGAACCAGTGTAGATCATCTATTAAAGAGAGCTAAATCTCAGAGGACGCAAGGTGGAGCAGGTAAAGGTGTTATGGGATCTTGATGATGTAGCTTCTGCAACTTGGGAAGATGCAGGAGCTATGAGAGCTGCACATCCTCATTTGTTTTCAAGCTTTCAGGAGTAAGCCTAGTCTTGTGGGGAAGGGTGTCATGCCCCTGATAGTTCTAGACTTTATTTTTCTATGTTATGTTATGTTATGTTAGATTTCTTTGAGTTCGAACTCTGAATGTGTTCTTTTGAACTTTGTTATTTAGATTAAATATGTTATCTCTGTTATTCTTCCAGACATTCAGAGAATTATGTCTATTTCTGTCGCTTTATGAGTCCTATTCTGATGACAGAATTGGCTTAGACTGAATTTTGAACATTGGTTTGGTTATGAAATAAGGACAAACTATACGGTTAGTCAATTGTCTGATTATTGATTCATTGTTTTGGAATCCTTAGTAATATGTTAGACATGTTTAGAAATGGTTATATTATTATGGTTAATTGTATCTTAATGTGTATAGATAGTATATAGAGATTTATTGCTATTTAACGTTAATCAAATTCTAAATTCAAAATTAATGAATTTGAAATATATGTATTTTTATACATATAACTATGAGTGAATGTTTTAGTAATAATGTGGTATTTCATTTACTAAAACTAAATGAATTAACTAAGTTAGTATATCCTATGTTGTATGTTAGTAAGAGGTTAGTGTGATGAAGTGTTAGTTAATTGGCAATGTCATGCGCTGTTATCTTAGATGATTAAGTTAGTTAATGACTAATGTTATTGGCAAAGACATGTATTAACCTATCCCTAAGTCTTCATATTATTAACTGGCTCGAAGACATGACTTACAATAGGGATTTAATGCACTTGCATTTCTTTGAGGTGTTAGTTGGGTTTAAGCTATTTTTCAGGTTGTGGAAATGTACTATGTTTGACATTTGGTAGGTATTGAGTTGTGTTCACTGCAAGCAATAAGTTTGCATTGAATGAACTTATCGATGGGAATTCATTGTTGAGTTTGAAGTCCGCCATTTGCTCTGGTTAAGGAGTTGCAGTTTGTATATGACTCCATTTTTTTTACCATGTTATGCTGCAGCATTTTGGGTAAACAGTTGGTTATGGACCCGTGTTATTCTTGTATCCTTCTTGATAAGTGGCTTGGAATGAAAGGGGTTTTCACGGAAAAGATAAACCCTTCTGTTCATGGTCATTTAGGAAGTTGGGAGTTTCATACTATTATCTCTGCATTTTGGGCTCTCTTGCACGACATTTTGGTAATCTGTGATAAGGGATCTTCGTGGTTGAGTTTGGGATTCGTTTGTGAAGCTCACCAGGCAGGGGCTAGCTCTAGCATTCCGGTTCTAGATATCTTCTCCATACGAATACCAGGCAGGGACATCTCTTACCTTAACCTCTGTTTCCATTTTAAGATTCTGCAAATGTATTAATGGAATGTTGGATATCACTGTTTGTTGGTTGATGTATGTGAGGCTTTGTGTTTGTTTATTTTGTGAGTTCGGTTATGAATCGGTCTTTTTCTTTCTTGGAAGGGTTAAGAAGTAAATCTAGTTATAAATGTTGTGAGTAGTGGAGAAACTTGGTAACAAAATGACTATTTAGTAAGTGTTTGGTTTTAGTGTGGTATTTAACACTTGTTTTTGATATGCTGTTTCAAGCATAATGTAATAAGGGATATCTCTGTTCTGAGTATGAAGTTGGCAATGTTTAGTTAATTCTGTGCCAAACTTTGGAATATAGTTATGTAGATGTTGTATGGTTATATCCTTGTGTGTTTGGTGTCGATGTTTTCTTGCTTTGGACAGTGTTAAGGGAGTTAGTCGGGTTTGAGAATCAGCATACTAATACAGTATGGAACCAGCATGAGTTTTTGTGTTAAAAATTTCTTTTGATCTTCTCACACTGTACCTGCTATTAGGAGCACTGTAGCATCATAATGTATACAGTTTGTATGGACTTGGTTATATGTTGAAATCGGGTTTCTCTATCACTGTCATTAACCGAATTTGATATTTTCTTTGAGCTCTATTGTGGAAAAGGGAATTAGTGGTATTTCTTAGTGTTTTAGATACCTGTTGTATTTTGTATTTACATTTGCATATAGGTGTGGAATTGAAGTATTTTCTGGGTGTATTTCTCTAGTTTTCTGATGTCGATGTTTGGTTAAAAAAAAAAAGTGTTTGTCACTGTATGTATCAGTCGATAGAGGAATGTGGATGTCTTGGTTATGTCAAACTTGTTTGCGAGCTTTATGATCTTTAGTAATTAACACCAGTATGTATTACAGTTGTTACGACATTAGGAAATGTTAAGGGATTTATAGGAAAGACAATTACTATCTTGTTCAGACAGTAAGAAAAGAAACACTTTGGTATTTGTTTAAGAGGTAGAAGTCGGTTATTATTATTATTCTGTCATTATTTTATGCATTCGGCAGATTAGTAGTATAATAAGGTAGTTGTTTTCTGTGACAGAACTATGAAGATTAGTATGGTTTTTCTATTGCATATTTATGGACTTAAACTATTAATTGCAAGTTTATGCAATTAGATATATAAATATATATACCTGTTGGGATATGTATATATATACACAAGCTGTGGTGTATACATGTACATACACCAACATGTATATAATAGATGTTATGACTATCATTCTGAACTATTAATTACAAGCTTATGTAATTATATAAACATATATATATATATATACCTACTGGGATATGTATATGTATACACAAGCTGTGGTGTATACATGTACATACGCCAACACGTATATAAATGATATAAACTTGTAATTAATAGAGTAGGGTGTATGGCCAATTTGTTTAATAATTCGGTCATGGAAAACTAGTATGTTTGTTAAAATTAATGGGTGTTGAGTTGTTTCAGTTGATGTATGATTATGTTAGTTCTTTTCTATTTATTGGGAAACATGAATTTGATATGGACATTTTAATGTACAGTTTCAGATTTAATGTTAAGTTAATGTGGAAATTATTTTGATTGCATATGTGATGGAGAAAGAGTTGTGATCTTTTCATCTTTCATGAAACATCATGTTTATGAATGTATGTTAAGGAATATGGTAATATGGTTTTATAATGATTTTTTGTTTGCTGTTTCAATTTTGTAAATTGATACATTAGAAACGGATTGTTAGTGAAATTGTGTAATGTAGTTCATTTCACTACTTTCATTGATTGCTAGATCAAGTGTTTTTAAGATAATGCAAGTATGATCCTTAGATTGGGGGCTGACACTAGTCTAGTACCTTGTGATGATAGAATTTCTATCAGTTGTGACTGACACTAGTCTATATCCTTATGGGAAAGAATTTCTGTTAGTTGTTTAATTAAGTGATAATTATAAATTCAAGGGTTATGGGTTTCAATTAACAAAGATAAAACATTATGGTTTCATCAGACATAATGGATTACTACGAGGTTCCTTACGGATACATAGCGTAGGTCCTTATGTGGACACCCATGAACTATTGGATCATTACTTTGTCATTTTCTTTGCGAGTTTATTTCTGTTAGAAAGAAATTTAGTGCTTGATGATTTTGGTGTAAAAGAATGGAAATTATGTTATTTAGTTTTCAATTATGTCTGTATCTAAATCTGCATAAATGTTATATTGTACTGACTTATATGATTGCAGATATTTGGAGGTGATTCATTTTCTTTATCAATGTGACTGAGCCCTGTCTGCTATTTGCGTTTGTGTTCATTTTGATTTTCAAGTTTTAGATGGATAAATAAATGAGTATGGGATAGTGGATAGCAGTTGTTAAGTTTTATGGGAAACAGATCATTTCATGGTTATTAGTTATCAGATCTATTCGTAGAATGTAATGGATTTGGAAAGAAGGAAATTTTGTTTTGAGACTTAATCTTTGAATAAAGAGTATTATTATTACTCTGATGTAAATCGATTGTAAACTATAAAGCTCTTAGAAGCAGTTATTATGATTATATGTAACAGTTTGTAATTTTAAAAAAAAAATATTACTGTGGTTTTATGTGAATTTATTTATGATGGTTTCTTCTTTAGTATCATCTTTTATCTTTTAGTATAGATGGGGTGTTACACTAGGACATATATTAGGTCTCCTACCTGCAGGAGGAGACAAAGAGGTGAGGTATATGAGAGTTCAATTTTAGTTATTTATTATTGACTATGATTGTAAATTTTAATCTAACTTGGGGTTTCACTTTTGTGTTTGAATGCAGGATCCAGTAGAGCTGAAGAGTACTTCAAAGAGGCTCCATTTTGATGATCCACCAGTAGAATAGGATGTACTAGAAATATTTGTAGTTGAACTTCTTATTTTGAGATGTTATATGACATATTTTGAGATGGCATATGCCACATTGTATCTAGATATGTTGACATATTCAATCCAATTTGTTAATTATGTGTTCATTTATTCATTGTTAGTATGTAAATATGCTTGTGTGTATGTACTCATGTGTACAATTTATGCCTTAAGTATATTCATGTATATTCAAGTACAATATTCATAACCTGAATTCATGTGTATGGGCTACATGCATGACTTAAGTGAATTCATGTTGTATGCTTTATAATTATGTGCTACATGTATGCTTCATGACTTAAGAAAATTTATGTGTACGCTTTATGTGCTACGTGTGTTCACATGTGTAATTCATCATTTGAGGTATATAAGGATATCTATTAAAGTGGTTTCAAGGTTTGTAGACTTACCCTTTACTCCCAATGGCTAAAAGACTTCAAACTAGCCTAATTACATAATCAAACACCCTTTTGGCCATATCAAAACATATTGGTCTTTTGGATAAAATATCAGTACTCTGTTTGTACCCTTGCAAATACACTAGGAATGCCTAAGAAACATGGTCTTGTAGCATCTCACAGATTGTCGATACCTCTCACAGGGTCTAAGTTACGAGGCTCGAAAGTTTGTTGACCAATTGTGCTTAGTGCAACTTTCAATTGACCCTCATTGCAAGTTTTGGCATCGAGCGAGACTGGTGTGCCAAATTCAAAAAAATTGAATCTCCTAAAATAGAGAGAGGTTATTTTAGGCATTGAAAATGGCATCCTGTAGCATCTCATATATCTTTGATACCTCTCACAGAGTCTAAGTTATGAGCCTCAAAAGTTCGCTGCTCAATTGTGCTTAGTGCACCTTGGGGACACTTTGGTCCGGCGTGGTCTAAAATGTTCTACTGACTCAGTGGTCAAAATGAGGTTGTCCCTAGCTTTTACTTGCCCAACTAGAGCTAATGGCATAGTCCATTTGGTGCTGAGACAAACTATTTGGAAGTAATCTATTGGCGCAACTTTCAACTGACCCTCATTGCAAGTTTTGGCATTGAACGAGACTAGCGTGCCAAATTCAAAAAAAATTGAATCTCCCAGAAAAAAGAGAGGTTATTTTAGGCCTTGGAAACACCATTCTATAGCATCTCATGGATCTCTAATACCTCTCACGGGGTCCAAGTTATGAGCCTCAGAAGTTCACTGCCCAATCGTGCTTAGTGCACCTTGGGGACACTTTGGTCCGTCATGGTCCGGAACGTTCTGCTGACTCAATGATCAAAATGGGGTTGTGCCTAGCATTTACCTACCCAACTAGAGCTAATGGTGTAGTCCATTCAGTGCCAGGATGAACGGTTTGGAAGTAATCCATTGGTGCAACTTTCAACTGACCCTCACTGCAAGTTTTGGCATCGAGCGAGACTGGCATGCCAAGTTAAAAAAAATTTGAATCTCCCAGAATGGAGAGACATTATTGTAGGCCTTGAAAACACCATCCTATAGCATCTCACAAATCTTTGATACTTCTCATGGGGTGTAAGTTATGAGCCTCAAAAATTCACTGCCCAATCGTGCTTAGTGCACCTTGGGGACACTTTGGTCTGGCATGGTCTGGAACATTCTACTGACTCAATGGTTGAAATGGGGTTGTTCCTAGTGTTTACCCACCCAAAAAAAGCTAATGGTATACTCCATTCAGTGCTAGGATGATTGGTTTGGAAGTAATCTATTGGTGCAACTTTCAACTGATCCTCACTGCAAGTTTTGGCATTGAGCAAGATTGGTGTATCAAATTCAAAAAAAATTGAATCTCCCAGAATGGAGAGAGGTTATTGTAGGCCTCAAAAATTTTTTCCTATAGCATCTCATGGATCTCCAATACCTCTCACGGGGTCTGAGTTATGAGCCTCGAAAGTTTGCTTTCCAATCGTGCTTAGTGCACCTTGGGGACACTTTGGTCCAGCATGGTTCGGAATGTTCTGCTAACTCAGTGGTCGAAATGGGGTTGTGCCTAGCATTTACCCGCCCAACCAAAGCTAATGGCATAGTCCATTTGATGTCAGGATGAATGGTTTGGAAGTAATCCATTGGCGCAACTTTCAACTGACCCTCACTGCAAGTTTTGGCATCGAGCAAGACTAGCGTGCCAAATTCAAACAAATTTGAATCTACCAAAATAGAGAGATGTTATTGTAGGCCTCAAAAATTCCATCCTATAGCATCTCATAGATCTATGATACCTCTCACGGGGTCTGAGTTACGAGCCTCGAAAGTTCACTGCCCAATCGTGCTTAGTGCACCTTGGGGACACTTTGGTCCGACGTGGTCCGGAATGTTCTATTGACTCAGTGGTCAAAATGGGGTTGTGCCTAGCATTTACCCACCCAACCAGAACTAATGGTGTATTCCATTTGGTGCCAAGATGAATGGTTTGGAAGTAATCCATTGGTGGAACTTTCAATTGACCCTCACTGCAAGTTTTGGCATCGAGCGAGACTAGCGTGCCAAATTCAAAAAAATTTAAATCTCCCAGAATGGAGAGAGGTTATTGTAGGCCTCAGAAATGTCATCCTGTAGCATCACATGGATATCCGATACCTCTCACGGGGTCTGAGTTACAGGCCTTGAAAGTTCTCTGCCCAATCGTGCTTAGTGCACCTTGGGGACACTTTGGTTCAGCGTGGTCCGAAACGTTCTGCTGACTCAGTGGTTGAAACAAGGTTGTCCCTAGTGTTTACCCACCCAAATGGAGCTAATGGCACAGTCCATTTTGTGCTGAGATGAATGGTTTAAAAGTAATCCATTGGTGCAACTTTCAACTGACCCTCACTGCAAGTTTTGGCATTGAGCGAGACTGGCGTGCCAAATTCAAACAAATTTGAATCTCCCAGAATGGAGAGAGGTTATTGTAGGCCTTGGAGCATCCATCCTATATCATCTCATGGATCTCCAATACATCTCACAGGGTCTAAGTTATGAGCCTTGAAATTTTGCTACCCAATTGTGCTTAGTGCACCTTAGGGACACTTTGGTCCGGTGTGGTCTGGAATGTTTTGCTAACTCAGTGGTTGAAATGGGGTTGTTCCTAGCATTTACCCACCCAACCGGAGCTAATGGCATAGTCCATTCAGTGCCAAGATGCAATCTTTGAACACTATCCCTTCACCCAGGGAATCATCATTTTACTTTGGACACATTTGACCAATTTTGACTCAATGACTCCAACTATTACATCATTTGATGATACAAATGTAATGGAATTAAGACAATAGAAATGTAAGGATACAAAATTAAGATGATACAAATTATATAAGGATACAACATTCATAGTAAGGAAACACATTTTTTTCACTTTACATGGCATTAAGACAATACAAATGTGGGCTTTTAATATTTGCAAATCAACCCCATGGGCTCTTTTATATTTCCAATTTTGCATCAAATTTTTTATGTACAAAATTTGGCATCTAAATATGCATATTACATTCGATTGTTGTTTTTATATACAAAATTTGGCATCTAAATATGCACATTACATTTGATTTTTGTTTTTATATACAAAATTTGGCATCTAACTATGCACATTACATTCGATTGTTGGTTTTATATACAAAATTTGGCATCTAAATATGTAAATTACACAACTATAGATAAAAAATAAGTGTCTTTTTCACTCCAATCCCTGCATTCGGAAGGCAGAAGAAAAGTTAATAGAGAATATAAGAAGTGCCCTTTTGGCATCTAAATATGCAAATTACATAACTATATTTTAACTTGAGTTGAACTTACCTATTGAAGTGTGCCTGAAGGGTCATCTCTATGCTTGAGAGTATTCAATATTGCTTCATGATCAACAGTACTAATAGTCCAAAGTTCCTTTGTCTTTGGTTTTCCTTGATGTTTCAACAACTTAACATTGGCTGCTATAACAAGGTGTGAATACATGAGAATGGTTTTGTGCTTCTCATAGTCTTCAAACATAGGAATGCCATTATTTCTAATCATTTATGTGTGCAACCATGTTCCCACAAAAACATGTGATCCTATTGGATATGTGTACATATCATCATCTATCGTCGATTGTGTAAGTTTCTACTTTCCTCGTACACAATGTGCTAACTGGTAATTCGATCTCTCATCATTCCCATCTTGTGCAACCAATGCAAAAACATGTCCTAGCTGTAGAAGGTCTGAAAGATGGTCATAGTCAAGTGAACAATTCATGTCATCATTTATTACAGAAACTGTGAGAGATAAAGGAGTAAGATAATGTGGGACCCATGTATCAACCCACTCACTTGACTCACACTGATCCCAATCACATTGAAGACAACTTAGATAATAACAAGCCAAATCTCATGTCCAAATGGTCCATGTACTAGCATCTGAGCTTCAAAATGAATGCATTTTTGAAGAATCTTTCACAATTTGACAATCCAACCTATCTCCTATTGTGCCCAACTCAACCAACCAAAAGAATATGTGCACCACTGAATCAAGAGTCCCCTCGTGTGACAATGCTGAAGTACACCAATCAACAATAGGATGGGCATCAATGAGTTTTGCACCTGAAATCCTCAGTTGCTCCTTAACTAAAGCTCTCTTTACGCATGCACATACTCCATCATCCTCCCCTTTTCCATGACTGGCCTCAAAAAAACTCCAAATATGAGGTACACCTCTCTCTACATGCATTCTACATAACCAATAAAACATATGAGCATTTTTTAATTGACTTGTGCAGTTATCTGACCAAATGAGATGTCTATCCATAGCAATATTATTTTCCCACACCCACTCAAAATAATTCTCAAAGAAATGTTGGACAAACTTGGATGAGTGCGATCTATCATCGCTCATATAAAAATGGTACTCTCTAATTATCTTTCGGTCATCTTCTGTACTATCAGGGGAATGGCTATATCTTATGTGCACAAAAATAGAAACTTGAATAGAATTGTAATATTGAGCTTGTAACTCATTTTGGGGCTGCAATGTATAGTTCTCCGCAAAGTCAACAACCAATATAATAGTGCCAATTGGGAAAGTGTCCTTACACATCCTGAATTATTGATCCAACCACTAAGACCTGTGACTATGCCTTGCATACTTGTAAAAAATATTCTTCCTAAAATCTGAAATAAAATCAACTACATTGCATTCTTTAGTAACCAACTCACATCTAGAGCCTTCACCTCCACTTTTTAATGTATATTTAATGGTTTCATATACCTTTTTGTGGACAATTGTCTTTCCAAAATCATGTTCGCAGCCCTCATGAAAACATTCAACAAACTTCACTAACCCACCACACTCTAAGCACTTGTCATTTAAGCAGTCTTTTCTATAAAAGAAACATCCATCATCTCTAGGACATAAAAAATGATCTAGCAAGTCTCTTGATGATTTTGGAAGAGCACTTGCACCACACTCCTCCAAAATTTCACTACTATGCAAAGTAGAATGAATGGATCGTAACAATTCATGGTGCATTGAAAACTCCACATGATATTTGCAACAACAAGTATTTCAAATCTTAAGAGGCACACAAAAAAAGACTTCAGGGCTTCAAAAGCTCTTTGTGATATTTGCAATGTTGGATGTGTCTCAAAAAACTTTTTGAACAACATTGTTTGACTCACCTCCAAATAATGTTTGGGATGCAGGGTGCGGTCTCGAATGCCAATTCTCAACTTCAAGACATCCTTCACATTTGGTGACACTCTTGAGTTAGATTGCCAAAATAGTTGAATTTGATCCTTCACAGCATCGATAAGCTTCTTATCACAACATGAAAGTCTCCCACCATAAGACCATGTATCATTTTGAAGAGGATCATCAAGTCTTTCCCTTCTTGCAAGTGCTCTATCCAAAGTTTTACGATTTAGATTCAAGTCAACACAAGTTTGTCTCATCAAATGAACCTTTCTCAAATGATGACTTACTAAGGAGGTTGTAATAACCCTCCTAGCGGCTCTCTTATCTTTTTCCTTGGTAGTCCTCCCAATGGAGTTGAGAGCACTAAAAAGATTTCTCACAATAATAGCATTCCACTCCCTTTTGTTGTTCACACTAATCTTCAATTTGACTAGTATACGTCTCATCTTTTACATCTTGAACAATTGCACAAAAATTTGACATTGCTAAACCAACACCCGGTGCCTAAAAAATTGATCAAAAAGTTTTGAAACCCACAACCAAATGGTTCTTTTTGATCTCTTGCCATCGAAATTGCTCATTATGTTCTCATCAATTTCAAGTAACCATTTAGTTCTTCTTGAAGGTCTCAATTTTGAAGTTTGTATTTCTTCCTCCGAAGGGACTTCATTTCTCATATAATTTGGAGATGTGTAACGTTGATTTGGTTCTTCTGCACCATTATCATTTCCAATTCCTTCATATTCAATTGGTGGATTGTCATTGACAATATCCACACTTCCATTGGTCACATCTACATGTTCATTTTGAAAACCTACATTTTCATCTTCAAAACCTAAATTCTCATTTTGAAAACCTACATTTTAAACTTCAAATTCATGTTCTTCACTTGAAACCACATTCAAAGGTGGGTCTATGCTGACATCTTCATTAATATTTAACATACCTTGTCTCTTGTTCTGATGGGAAAACCTATCCATTTCTCTATACACTTCAACATCTTCATTTGTACGTCTCCTCTTTCATTTATGCTTTCGACGACTACTACTCCCCATAGTTAGACCAAAAAGGTGATGCAAATACATTTCGTAATAAAGAAATACCTTTGGTAATAGAGAAAATCACCCCAAAAAGTGCAATTTTTTCTTCTTTTTGCAACTTGAATCTCATAATTCAGGAAAAAGATGTAACTCTCGAGAGGGACCCAGAGAATCTTGTTCTTTTTTACATCAGTAAAAAGAATCGGATATCTGATATCTCCTGCAAATTTTTTGGCAAAATCTATCTCACTCTCTCTCTCTCTCTCTCTCTCTCTCTCTCTCTCTCTCTCTCTCTCTCTCTCTCTCTCTCTCTCTCTCTCTCTCTCTCTCTCTCTCTCTCTCTCCTTGTAACACATGATAAGGCATACTAGGACCCCTAGGAAGTACCCATGACCCCTTTCGACACATTTGAATGCTCAAGTGTGTCCGAAGGGGTCATAGGACCCCTTAGGACATACTTGAGCATTCCAATGTGTCCATAGGTGTCCTAACATGTGATAACACGTACTAGGGCCCCTAGGAAGTCCCCATGACCCCTTTTGACACATTTGAATGCTCAAGTGTGTTTGAAGGGATCATTGGACTCCTTAGGACACACTTGAACATTCCAATGTGTCCAAAGGAATTATGGGGGCTTCCTAGGGGTCCTAACGCATGATAAGGTGTACCAGGGCCCCTAGAAAGTACCCTTGACCCCTTTTGACACATTTGAATGCTCAAGTGTGTTTGAAGGGGTCGTATGAACCCTTAGGACACACTTGAGCATTCCAATGTGTCCATAGCAGTCACGGGGGCTTCCTAGGGGTCCTAATAGGTGATAAGGCATACTAGGGCCCTGAGGAAGTCACCATGACCCCTTTTGACACATTTGAATGCTTAAGTGTATCAAAAGGGGTCGTAGGACCCCTTAGGACATACTTGAGTATTCCAATTTGTCCATAGTGGTCATGAGGACTTTCTAGGGGTTCTAACGCATGATAAGGTGTACTAGGATCCCTAGCAAGTACCCATGACCCCTTTTGACACATTTGAATGCTCAAGTGTGTCCGAAGGGGTCGTAGGACCCCTTAAGACACATTTGAGCATTCCAATGTGTCCATAGGGGTCATGAGGACTTCCTACAGGTCCTAACATGTGATAAGGCGTACTAGGACCCCTAGGAAGTCCCCATGACCCCTTTTGACACATTTGAATGCTCAAGTGTGTTTGAATGGATTGTAGGACCCCTTAAGACACACTTGAGCATTCCAATGTGTCTATAGGGGTCATGTAGCCTTCCTAAGGGTCCTAACAGGTGATAAGGCGTACTAGGGCACTGAGGAAGTCCCCATGACCCCTTTTGACACATTTGAATGCTCAAGTGTGTTTGAAGGGGTTGTAGGACCCCTTAGGACACACTTGAACATTCCAATGTGTCCATAGGGGTCATGGGGACTTCCTAGGGGTCCTAACGTGTGATAAGGTGTACTAGGGCCCATAGGAAGTACCCATATACCCTTTTGTCACATTTGAATGCTCAAGTGTATTTGAAGGGGTTGTAGGACCCCTTATGACACACTTGAGCATTCCAATGTGTCCATAGGGGTCACGAGGGCTTCCTAGGGATCCTAACATGTGATAAGGCGTACTAGGGCCCCTAGGAAGTACCCATGACCCCTTTTGACATATTTGAATGCTCAAGTGTGTCTGAAGGGGTCATAGGACCCCTTAGGACACAATTGAGCATTCCAATGTGTCCATAGGGGTCATGGGGACTTTCTAGGTGTCCTAACAGGTGATAAGGTGTACTAGGGCCCCTAGGAAGTACCCATGACCCCTTTTGACACATTTGAATGCTCAAGTGTGTCCAAAGGGGTTGTAGGACCTCGTAGAACACACTTGAGCATTACAATATGTCCATAGGGGTCATGAGGGCTTCCTAGAGGTCCTAACATGTGATAAGGCATACTAGGGCCCCTAGGAAGTACCCATGACCCCTTTTGACACATTTTAATGGTCAAGTGTGTTCGAAGGGGTTGTAGGACCCCTTAGGAAACACTTGAGCATTCCAATGTCCCTACAAAGCCCCCGTGACCCCTATGGACACATTGGAATGCTCAACTATGTCCTAATGGGTCCTATGACCCCTTTAGACACACTTGAGCATTCAAATGTGTCAAAAGGGGTCATGGGTACTTCCTAGGGGCCCTAGTGCACCTTATCATGTGTTAGGACCTGTAGGAAGCCCCCATGACCCCTATGGACACATTAGAATGCTCAAGTGTATCCTAAGGGGTTGTAGGACCCCTTAGGATACACTTGAGCATTCTAATGTGTCCATAGGGGTCATGGGGGCTTCTTAGGGGTCCTAATGGGTGATAAGGCATACTAGGACCCCGAGGAAGTCCCCATGACCCTTTTTGACACATTTGAATGCTCAAGTGTGTGCGAAGGGGTTGTAGGACCCCTTAGGACACACTTGAGAATTCCAATGTGTCCATAGGGGTCATGAGGGCTTCCTAGGGGTCCTAACAGGTGATAAGGTGTACTAGGGCCCTGAGGAAGTCCCCATGACCCCTTTTTTACACGTTTGAATGGTCAAGTGTGTCGGAAGGGGTTGTAGGACCCCTTAGGACACACTTGAGCATTCCAATGTGTCCATAGGGGTCATGGGGGCTTCCTAGGGGTCCTAACATGTGATAAGGCATACTAGGGCTCCTAGGAAGTACCCATGACCCCTTTTGACACATTTGAATGCTCAAGTGTGTCTGAAGGGTTTGTAGAAATCCTTAGGACACACTTGAGCATTCCAATGTGTCCATAGGGGTCATGGGGGCTTCCTAGGGGTCCTAACACATGATAAGGCATACTAGGACCCCTAGGAAGTCCCCATGACCTTTTTTGACACATTTGAATGCTCAAGTGTGTTTGACGGGGTCATACGATCCCTTAAGACACACTTGAGCATTCCAATGTGTCCATAGGGGTCATGAGGACTTTCTAGGGGTCCTAATGCATGATAAGGTTTACTAGGACCCCTAGGAAGTATCCATGACCCCTTTTGACACATTTGAATGCTCAAGTGTGTCTGAAGGGGTCATAGGACCCTTTAAGACACATTTGAGCATTCCAATGTTTCCATAGGGGTCATGAGGACTTCCTAGGGGTCGTAATACATGATATGGTGTTCTAGGACCCCTAGGAAGTCCCCATGACCCCTTTTGACACATTTGAATGCTCAAGTGTTTCTGAAGGGGTTGTAGGACCCCTTGGGACACATTTGAGCATTCCAATGTGTCCATCAAGGTCATGAGGATTTCCTAGGGGTCCTAACGGGTGATAAATCATACTAGGACCCCTAGGAAGTCCCCATGACCCCTTTTGACACATTTGAATCCTCAAGTGTGTTTGAAGGGGTCGTAGGACCCCGTAGGACACACTTGAGCATTCCAATGTGTCCATAGGGGTCATGAGGACTTCTTGGGGGTCCTCTCCCTCTCTGCTACACTCAGCTTAGCCATCCTTACCTCCTCTTTAAGAAAGATTCTCCAAAATTTGTATAAAAAGGCATCCTAAAGGAAAAAAATGAAAAGTTTCCCAGAGAATATCCACAATTCATATACAAAATCATCATACAGGAAAAATGACAAAAATTTAATAGCTAAAAGGTAAAATTTATCATTAACACCGGCGGTACCAATGTCATACCCACTATCAAATCCTAGCCTATGAAGTGCAAAATGAGCAAAGCAAGTGAAATGAAAGGGAAGTATGCATCAAATAGAGAAGGTGCATCAAATCGAATCAATATGATAATAAATGCAGAAAATACTGTTACAGACAAAAATATTTTCATATTAATGGGAAAGAGTGGGAATAGCTTCTTGGACCCATGATAGAAGTTATAGTTAAGGAGGAAGAGCTAGGAAGGGGAAAGAGACAAAGGAAAGAAGTAAGATATGTGTATGAGCCTATGTCAGATGATGATGAAGAGTACTCACCATCTGATAGTAGCTCAAGTAGTGACAGAAGCTCTTCAGTGCACATGTACACTAACACAAAAAATTGAGATAGAGAAGTAACAAGTGCTGTGGAATTATCGACAAAGAAGAGTGAAATGAAGCCTCATATTGGTTCAATAGCAGGAAAAGAATTTGGTCATGCACTTCTTTCTAGCACCATAAATATTTCTATTAGAAATGCCTATTCGTCAATGGCTTTGCATTTACAGGACTTGGGAAACTAGGTTACTCATGTTGGGCATTATCCCTCAAATGTAAGTTCATTGCCACCTTTGGCAAGGTAGTCTCACTCCTCATTTTACAACAAAGGGCAGCCATCTATGGTCCAAGGTTTTAATTCAGCTGACAAGTGGAGAGCTTCTCAAGGTACTGATCTCTTTTGTAGAAAAGTTCCTGATTCATCTCAAGGTTCTTGTTTAGGTGACCAACTCCTTCAAGGTTCACAAATAGACCCATTGATTTCCCAAATTGGTAAAAGGGTAGATGCAATTTTGGAAAGAGTATCCCAATTGAAGAGAAATGGAAATTCCAGTGACCATAGTGTTATCCAATGGGTGTATCTCCTCCACTAACAAATATAACTACTTCCAGAGACTTGAGTTTAAATGGAGACTGTCTGTTCCTAAATATGCCCTAGTCGAGCAGATGAACCAGATGTTTCTCTCTCTCTCTCTCTCTCTCTCTCTCTCTCTCTCTCTCTCTCTCTCTCTCTCTCTCTCTCTCTCTCTCTCTCTCAGTTCTAGAGCCTTCACCTCCACTTTTTAATGTATATTTAAAGGTTTCATATACCTTTTGTGGACAATGTACCTTAAATGTTCTTACATCAATTTTTATGCCATTGTTAGTTTCTAGAATAGATGATGAGTGTATGATGATTCTACATCTGTGTGAAATTTATTTTCGAGAGTTAAAAAATCAATTGATTATATTCAATCAAGGGGAAGTCCATTGACATGATCTAGTTATTTAGTATAGTCAGACCGCTGAAATTACAAGGAGTTTGTACAAAAATCTTGTGCTTGATACTTTCAAGAGGATTTGGGCTGAAACTGTCTATCCTCAAATCAACTATGCAGGTATTTTTTCAAAATCATTTTGTATATCAAATAATATAATACATACTAATATAAAAATTTATATTATAATATTAATGCTATGCTATTATTATTTAATATTAATATTTAAAATGAAATTAATATTAACATAAAAAGAATACAACTTAGTATAACACAATTAATATTACTATGAAAAAAATACATTTATTATCAAACTTGAATTTGGGAAAAGTGGGGCAATTCAAATTTGAAATTTCAAAATAGGCGGGCTTTTCCAGATATCCAATATTATTAGATATCCGATTGGGCTTGGTATTTGCTTAGGCATTACCAAACGTGGGTGGTCAACCCTTTAGGCGTGTTTCAGGAGATAGTTCTTGATACTGAGACTTTGACCATTTAGCTGACGACTATTTTTTCACCCAAAATTGATGAAACAAAAAGGGTTTCTTAAAGACATTATCATCTTTCCATCGATATAATTGTTGTCAAATTTTGAGTTTTGTAAGTAATTATTACTTATTTTTCAATTGAGTTATCTTTAAAGTCGTAATTGACATACTGATTGAAAAACAACTATAACTTTCAAACTGTTTAACCTTTTTGAAATTTGAAACATGCGTCACATTCTATGCTTCAGCTACTATAAGAAAAAAAAAAGTTTTGAATTTGGTAAAATTTTGAATTAGTTAAGGTGGTCAGACATGAGAGTTTTTTTATTCTAAAAAAGTTGTAGCAAAAAATTCATAATTAATTATTTATTTGACAAAAAATTACAAAAAAAATATGCGTCACATCTGGGCATGAGTCTACTACTTATATCTAGAATCTTGGGAAAATATATCATCATTTGATTGTGATTAAGGTGGTCAGACATATAGGTACTCCTTATCTTTTCCCTTAAATTTTTGTAGTACTGCATTGAAATCTAAAATTTTGAACAATTAGACAAAATAATTTTCAAACAAGGGCTAGTAGTTTAGAAACTGCATTCAATTTCCTACAGATGCTACTCTTACAACTTTTTCACATAAGGTCCATAAGATTTTCAACCTTTTACGTCAAGTTGACTAACCTTGATTTTATGATTTTTCATTGCCACTTAAGGCCATAGTTTGGTATACCATGATCCTGCACATACCCACATCATACAAGACAAAATTTATAATGGAGAAATCATAATTGACAATCATAAAAGCAATAATGATCATACATCGTTCACAAAACCATTTCCAAAATGGTCAAGGAGATTCATCTTCTCAGCCTAATGTGGGTGCTAAGGTCAATTATGCTTACTTTGGAAACAATGCTATCATAAATATGGTTGAACCATGCCTATCTGAGCGTTGCAATGTCATCACAATTATAGGAAAAGATAGAGATAATCAATCAGTAAATGTAGTTACTCGATCACAAGCTTAGGCGCATCTACAAGGACAAACTTCTGATTCATCAAATGTCCCTAAGATTCCTTTCAATCTTTCATCTGCTTCTAAACAGAAGGCTACTTCTAAATCATCAAATTCTAAAGACACGAGGCTAACATCATACAGTATTGTCTGACAACTCCAACATACAAATGCAAAAATCTCTATGTTTGAGTTACTTCGGATATCTCCAGCTCATAGAGCCATTCTGGACAAAGCTCTCCTCAGATCCAATGTTCCTAACAAACTTGATTTAGATAGATTCTAGACTATGGTTGGTCATCTAACGTCTCCATAGTATATCTCCTTTTCAGAGGAAGATGATAAATCCTTGAGTCATCTGCATAACTAGCCCTTGCACATTGAAGTCTTGATCCAAAACCATCGTGTCAAATGTGCGTTGATAGATGGAGGTGCTGGTCTCAACATTTGTTCTTACAGCTTGATTACACAATTGGGATTATCTTAAGCTGTCATTGATCCTAAAAAGAAGATAACTATCAAGGCATATGATGAACAAGAAATATCTTCCAAAGGAACAATTGTCTTACCTATCAAAATAGGTCCTATTATCAAAGATATCACATGTCAAGTTCTTGATCTACCTTTGGCTTACAACATCCTTCTAGGGAGACCCTGGATACATGAAATGAGAGCTATTCCTTCCACATACCATTAATGTGTGAAATTTCCTTATGAAGGAGTAGAGGTGACGATCCCAACAGATCTATGTACAACTTGCAATGCATTGAAAGAAAGTGCTGATAAACTTGTTCCTAATAACAAAGAATCTTCCACTAAGCAGCTAGACATTGCATCAACATCCAAGATGGGCGACATTGCACAAGAAGTCAAAATTAAAGACAATGACCCAATATGGGAGAATACACAATGGAACTAGTTTTATCCCTCACATCTCTCCCGTTGTCCCCAAAATCTTATGGACAACCTTCTGACAAAGTGAAACCTATAGCTAAAGAATCCTAGGTCATATTCAATGGAAGCTTTGTCACAAAGAAAGTATCTATACAAGAGTTTGAGGAAGAAGAATCCATGCTTGCATGGTTATACAAGGACAAGTATCAATCCCAATCAGTCCAGAAATGTGACTCCACTTCAAGAAAAATTTCTCAGAAGTCATATGGACCAGGGGATAAATTAATCACAAAAATGGGATACACTGGAAAAGGGTCTCTAGGACTACAAGGTAAAGGTCTTCTATCACCTCTTGACCATCGTGGCCGAACAAAAAAGAATACAAAAGGTCTAGGATATCAGAAGAAGCCTTTCTATCTTAGCAAAAAATCTCCACATGTCTTAGAACAGATTGAACCATCCACAACAATTCAACCAAAGGAAGAAATAGAAAAATCTGATAGTGATGATTCAGACACCACTGATGAGCTCATTCCTTATGAGCATTTTCCTAAAGAACTAAAAGACCTCCTTGAAGCTAAGGATGATCCAATCAAAAGAATCAATGTAGTAGAAATACAAGAACCTACTATTGAAATCAAACAAGAGGAATCAATTGAAACTATCCAGACAATTGAATAATTGGAATAGCATAGCGATTCTGAGATAGACTCTCATGAGTATGAATTCAAATCAAAATCAAAAGGAAACCATTCTTGGGGAATCCATCCTGATTTCACACATATTCTGAGATTTCCTAGAGGCATAGATGAGGAATCCAATGACTATGAATGGGGAGCCATTCCAAAAGAAGATGAGCTTATCATAGAAAAATATGTTGATGTTATTCTCCAATATGCACCTAAATCCAACGTAAGTCTAGAGTGAAATAATGAACTTAACGAGTCTGATCCACCTATGACTAAATTGGATTCCCACAATGACATTGAGCCTATTCACGAATTGAACATTTTGAGTTGTAATATCACCTTTGAACTCAAGAGTTGAGTTAGGACCAATGATGACAAATCCATTTCTGTAAACACTATTTCCCAATCTTTCCCCACTTTGACTATCCAAAATCCTAAACTTCTTGACCAAACCTCCATGAATCTGAGCCAAGGTATCTATACCTTCCCAAATGACTATGCCCTCTCTTGCTACCTTAATGCAGTTGAGACTATCATGAATTCCATTAGTGAAGCAAGCATTAACATGATGAAGTTAGACATCAAGTATCTTAGTCAAAAGAATAAGAGTAAAAATAAAAAGAAAAGGAGTTCTGAGGGTGAAAACCATTTTGTGGCAGTCTCAGAACCTACAAAAGTAAACATAAAGGACATATTCAAAGGTGAAAACCTCTCTGAGGCACCTAAGCATGAGATATTTGATGTCCTTCTAAGTCATTTATAGGACAAATCTCCAGTACTAATTGAGCCCACTCAATCTATCAACTTGGGAACAACAAAAGAACCATAGTTGGTTCATGTAGCACAATCCTTATTAGAAGAAGAAAAGAAAAAATTTACTACATTCCTAACAGAAAAGAAGATCAACTTTGCATGGAAATATTCAGATATGCCAGGGTTGGATCCTGATCTTATAATGCACCATTTATCTATAGCTCCAGGGGTCAAACCTATTAAGAAAAAATTGAGAAAGATGTATCTACATGTTGCACTCTTGGTCAAAGCTAAATTAGAGAAACTACTAAAAGCCAGATTCATCCATGTTATTGATTATTTTGAATGGATCTCAAACATTGTACCCATTTCTAAACTAGATAAATCAATTAGAGTATGCACGGATTTTAGAGATGTAAACAAAGCATGCCCTAAGGATGATTTTCCACTACCTAACATTGACATGATAGTGGACATGACTGCGAGTTTCGATATGTATTCTTTAATGGATGGTTTTTCTGGATACAACCAAATAAAAATTGCTCCGGAAGATCAAGAGAAAATTGCTTTCACGTGTGCGTGGGGTACCTTCTGTTGGAATGTCATGCTATTTGGGATTAAGAATGTTGGTGCTACATATCAAAGAGCTATGACATCTATCTTTCATGAGATGATGCATCAAACTATGGATGATTATGTTGATGATACTTTGGAAAAATCTATGATAATATTTGAACATCTAAATGATTTGAGCAAAATATTAGATTGCATGGAGAAGTTTAGTCTCAGGCTGAACCCTAAAAAGTGTGCTTTTGGTGTCACTTCTGGAAAGCTATTAGGTTACATTGTTTCAAAGAAAGGAATTGAAGTAGATCTAGCAAAGGTTAAAGCTATCATGGAGATGCAACCTCCCAAGAATATCAGTCAAATGAGAACATTACAAGGGAGAGTACAATCTATCAGATGATTCATATCTTAGCTAGCTGACATATCACAACCTTTCACAAAAACATTACATAAAGGTGTGACTTTTGCATGGAATGAGGAATGTAAAAAGAACTTTAAGCATATCAAGAAATATCTATCAAATCCTCCTATTTTGATACCTCCTATACAAGGGCAGCCATTGATCTTATATGTCTCCACCACAAATGCATCACTGGGGGCATTGCTAGCACAACATGATGAGAACAAGAAGGAAAGAGCTATATACTATATCAATAGAACATTAGTAGCATATGAGAAGAACTATTCAATGATTGAGAAATCTTGTCTAGCTATGATCTTTGCATCACAGAAATTGAGACACTACATGTTAGCTCATACCACTCATTTGGTAGCTAAGATTGATCTGCTAAAGTACCTACTAAGCAAAGCTGCCCTCACTAGTAGATTAGCTAAATGGGTAATGATATTAAGTGAATTCAACATTGGATATGTTGAAAGAAAAGATATCAAAGGCCAAGTTATTGCTGATCAGTTGGCTGACACACCATTTTTTGATGATACACCAATGCAAATGGAATTTCCAAATTCCTCTATCATGAATCTTTCTTCTAGAGCATGAAAGTTATTCTTTGACGGCTCCTATACACAGAATGGATCTAGAGCAGGAATATTGTTCATCACACCTCAAGGATACTCAATCCATAAAGCATTCTAAATCAAGTTTCCTTGCATAAATAATATTGCTGAATATGAGGCCCTTCTTAACGACATGAAAATAGCAATTGAGTGGAGAGTGATAGAACTACACATTCATGGAGACTCATAACTTGTAATACACCAAATCAATGATGTGTATCAAATGAAAGATGGAAAGCTAATCCCATACAAGAGAATGGTAGATGATCTAAAGAAATATTTCATATCTATCACATTTGAGAAAATTCCTAGATTAGAGAATAAGGCTATTGATGCTATGGCAACGTTATCTAGTTTATTACAATAGCCTGAACATGAGCTACGCTATGAGTTCCTGGTGGAAGCACTATATTATCCTGCATATGATTCCCCTGAAACTCACATGATCTACACTATTGTTGGTCATGATTCATCCTGATACAAAAACCTTTTCTCCTATCTCCAATACCAAATCATTCCTGATACCTTCAACTGCCATGAGAAATGATACCTTATCCGAACTGCATCCTGATATGTCATCATTGGTAATGATCTATACAAATGAGGTCTAGATGGTACACTCCTTAGATGTTTAGAATGAGAAGAGTCTCAATGTACATTAGAGGAAGTCCATGAAGGTATATGTGGATCACATTTGAATGGTTTAACACTAGCTCAAAAACTTATTAGCATTGGGTACTATTGGCCTAGAATGGAAAAAGATGCATTCAAGTTTGCTAAGAACTGTCAAAAGTGCCAAGTACATGGTAACTTAATTCATGCACTAGGGAGAGATCTAATTCCCTTTACTACACAATGGCCTTTTCACCAATGGGCATTTGATCTTATAGGAGCCATACATCCTCATTATTCTAATGGACATACACATATCATTACAGCTACAGATTATTTCACAAAATAGGTAGAAGCAGTCCCTTTGACTCAAGCAACCGACAAGAAAATTTATATGTTCATTCTAAACTACATCATATGTTGGTATGGTATTCCACACTCTATAGTCATGAATAATGGTGGACAATTCAGGAATAGAGACTTAGATGATCTATGTGCCAAATTCAATAGTACACAATATTGGTCATCTATCTACTATCCTCAAGGGAATGGACAAGGAGAGGCTTCAAACAAGAACCTATTGAAAATATTGCACCATACAGTTAATAAAATAGGAAGAGACTGACATCTCATGATCAATCCAGCTCTCTGAAGTGGTACTAACTATTGAGGTTGAAATCCCATCACTAAGAATCAGAATGCATGGTCTCGTAACTGACGATGACTACAGAGTGTCTAGGTTGCAAGAACTTGAACTACTAGATGAGTGAAGACAAGCAACATATGATCATCTTAGAGTATATTAGAAATGAATGTCTAGAGGATACAACAAGAAAGTCAGACACAGAGAATTTTAGGTTGGCGATCTAGTCTTGAGAGAAAATCCTAAAAATCAATCACATAGAGAACGCAAGGGGAAGTTTGAACCCAATTGGCTGGGTCCCTTTATTATCACTACTACTTTTGGCTCTGGTGCCTATCAACTCTCAATGATTGAAGGAGAACAGCTCCAAGAACCAATCAACATTCTCCATCTTAAGAAATTCTACACCTAAGGCATTTAGCATTAAAAAATGTCTTGAAAAAAATGATAAAAATAAAAAAAAGTCCTAAAAAAAATGAACATCCTAGTGAAAACCTAGCAATAGGCACCTTGATGATTCACAAAAATATAAAAAAATATCAAAAATACAAAAAAAATTGAAAAAATGAAAAATACAAAAAAATGAGAAAAAGAAAAAGTGTCTTGGTGAAAACCTGGAAATAGGTGCCTTAGTAGCAAAAATAGAATCTTTGCCAAGATGGTGAAAACCTGGCAAACGGGTGCCACTTGTTCAAAACACTCCATCTATCAGCGTAATCTTGGTCTTTTCCAGCTTTCACTCTTGCTTTAGTTTGTACATATCTCCCGGTTTGTTTTCACATTCCTATTTTCAATAAAGTCAGTCTGTACACCAATCAGCTCAAGCGTATGTATCCTATCAATGTTTCAAACTTGGGGGAAATCAAGGTCATATCCTATGGTCTCTAGTATTTCAGACATGTCATATCTAGTTGGAATCCTTTGAAGCTACATCTAAGTCAGTCAGTCAGTCTCCTCTCCAAAAAGGATTTTGCATCTACAACAATGCAATCAAACATAAAAAAAAATTGAAAAAATCTATGCTTCACATGCTTTTATCTCCTTGTATGCTTACTGATTTGCATTAAGATTTTTTCATATTGTGTCCCTTCCATCTCTTCGATGATGTCCTTTATAGGATTTAGAGAGTGATGACTGGGAGTATGATCTTTTCTTTGTCTTCTTCTTATATGTGAAAATCTAATAACTTTGGAAATTCTGGATTAAACTGGTGTCCATCTGTAAGATCCTCCATCTCGTATTGGATGGCCATGAGTACCTCGACCATTGATACCTGGGAAATTCAAGGAAGTTTGATCTAACTATTATCCTTTTGAGTGAGTTCTTACTCCTGTGAAATGTGATCTTGCCTAAGGAGGTGACTGATAAAGGGTCAGTATGGGTAATTCACAATGGATTTCAAATGATCTCTTGATTGCTTGATGTGTTTGTACCGCAAGGTGTATTCAGGTCATCATGACATTTATGTTTTTATGCTTATACAAATTGCTATATCAAAATGGATATGCTATTCAGGTCATCCTGGCGTTTGTGCCTTGGTGCTTGTATCTAATCTGACATCTCGAAAACAAAATCAATATTCATATGTCCATGGTTCTCTAACTAGTGGGCATTGTATTGATTCTTGCGCATACAAATCAATATTCATATGTTCATAGTTTTCTAACTAGTGGGCATTGTATTGATTTATCCAATTACCTAAAAGTTTAGTGATGAAAATGACCGACACATGATTAGTGACTAGGTCCTAGGTCTTAGGTTTGCATTTCATTCTGCATATCATTTTGCACTTTGCATGATTGTATGATCTGACAATTGCTGAATACACTTAAATGCTTAAACGATTCTTCAAAACTAAACTTAAACTTGACATGAAGAGCTGAATCTCACATGAAGATTTCCTCACAGAACCACAAGCAGTCCCCATCCTGGGTTAAACATCCTTTTTGACAAATGACTAAGTACTTGTCTTCATCAATACCTATTAAACATATCATGTGTATCATTGCATTTACATTGCATATCATAAATCATCCCATCTATTGCATTTCATTACATACATGTGTATTTACCATTGCATAGCATAATCAAAATCATACATTGACATACATCTTTCATCTATCAATTACATTTGCATAAATCCATACATTTGAAAGAAATCATTGCATTGCATATTCCATACATTCTACACTACACATAGCATTTAAATCACATGATATCATCATAAATCAAACATGACAAGGACAAATGAAGTCATAAACAAAATCTCAATCTCATATATATCATATAACTTGAACTAGTCAAGGGTGCACTACTAGCACAAGGTACAAAAGAATGAGCTCATGTGAGCTATCAGAGTTAGATCAGTGTATATAAACAAAATGACAAAAATAGAATATCAAGACCAATCAGCTATCTGCATGATCCTCTACATCTGGTGGAGGTGGTGGTGGTGCATCTGGCACTACCTCAGCTCGTGGTGCTCTGGCTCCCTCTGACGCAATCATATACTGTGAATATGTCGGGATCCTATGAGTAACTAGAAGAATAGAATAATATGCTGAGACATAGTAAGAGGCCTGGGTGGTCTGGTGTGTCACCTCTGCCTATAATCGTCTAACATCTACCTTGCACGCTAAGAGCTATCTCTCAAAATCCTTGTGCTAAATATCTCATGTGGCACTCTGTAGCTTCAAGTCCCTGACCTATAACTTGAGCTGCCTAATCAACTCCTAAGGAGTCTGTGCTAAACCAAGATCTCCCTCTGCAACAGGCATATCTATGTCCCCACCTAGCTGATCAACAGCCTCTGCCTTGCGTGCCTTACGATGTCTCACCTTAGCACCAAGATCAAAATCTACATCACCCTGTGTAGGATTAGGACCAGCACCTACATCTTGCTGTGCACCCAGTAAATCATCTGCACTATCAATACTACCTAAAATACCACCCTCTCCTCTAGTAAATCCCCTCTGTGCATTTGCAGGCCTGCCTGCTATGAAACTAGTAGGGTGTGGTGGTCTCATATGACCAGATGGTCTCTGTGGTGTCACAACTACTCTCGGCCTTGGAGGTGTAGGCCGAGGCATAGGAATCTGAACATCAGGGCACCTCTAGCCTTGACCCATTGGTGCACCTATAACATCCATGGCCTCCTCCATGCTGGGAATCAGCTCTGTCAGATTAGAAAAATGATGCATAGGATGCTCTGCCAACCAAGCAATGAATCCATCTATCACTCCAGCATCTGCAACATCTGGTCAGTAATCCTAGTCTCTAGCAACATATCCACTATACTCCTATGTACTAAGAACATAAGATAACCTGGCTATCCATCCCAGCCCTATCTCTCTAACCAATTGTGCATATGTGGCATAGTCCTGTGGAGCATCCTGAATGATACCATACTACTGCCACACTCTAGTAATGATAAATCTCTCAAGCACTGTGGTAGACTGCCCTATCAGCACTCAACTCTAGAAGAAGTAGATAAATTATGTCTATGTAGTGGGCCAGGCCTCTATCTGTAAGTATGGGCGTCAGATCATATAAGTCATATCTTCTAGCACTCACCTCTAATACTTAGTAATGCCCATGCACACCTGTGTGACATATCCTGAATAAATATAGATAACTGGCTCTTGTAGCTGGTGCTGAGTCTGACATACTGGATGACATACTGGGATGTGCTCCCAGGCCCAGATCTAAAGCACTATAGCACCTGAAGTAATGGAATTACCTTCCTGATACACTATCTCGTGCATCTCAGAGAACATATGGGCCATCATACACTATCCCCAACCTAATTCAGAAGGAGTGGCCATCAAATGAGCAACCATAGGGGCCCAGCCCATCAAGAGACTACTTTGTTGACGGTTGGACATGATAATACCACCTATCATCCTAGCTAATATACACTCTAATCTATGGGTCTACCCATATCACTGGACTAAGGACTCCCATGATATGGACTGGGTTAGTTGTGTATCATCTCTGAATAATCTCCTGAAAGCATGTAAACTAGAGTTCCCCGAATTGACATAGTCAGGGCGAGGACCATGAAATGGAATGCAGAGTATCTGATAGACATCCTCTAGAGTAACTGTAATCTCTTCGGTAGGGAGGTGGAAGGTACATGTCTTTGAATAGAAGTGCTCAATCAACACAGTCAGTAGCCCGGTTCACCCGAATCTCAGGCAAACAAATCAGGTACTCGAACCGGCACAAAGCTAAGTGCACTCTCATAGGATCCAGAAGTGACACATAGAGTCTCTGAGTAGCCAGGTGTGATATAAGGACATGTACATCAGGGTAGATGACCTACATAGCACAGAAACAGGGTATCCTATCAGTAACCTAGTTGAAAAATAGGCTAAAAGTATAGAAATTGAAAAGTTGAACACTTCAGAAGGTACATTAAATGCTACAGAATGACCCTAAGAAATCAGAAAATCCAAAAATTTGACCTAAAAGGATGAAATAAGCTCACTATTTTCCGTACAACAATATAGTTTGGTATCAAAACTCGTACGAGTTTCTACAAGTTTCCATACGACAATTCATGGTTACACGACAAAGCATATACTATCGTACGACAATTGAGGGACCCGACGAAATGTTGTATGACACTTGGGTCCCTCTCATACGAGTTTGCTATGGTTCTGGGATGACACTCTATAGAAAATTCAAAAGTCGTACGAGTCCCAGTGGACTGTCATACGAGTTCCTATGCTAACAAAATTCAAAAAATTAAAAACGTATGAAAATGATCTAAAGATGCTAGAAACATGCAAAAATGGAATTTACAAAGAGGCACAGAGGTCCACTTACTGGATGTCTGTACTCCGGAGGTCGCTGGTGTCGCTAACTATACTCAAAACGGTGTGAAGAGACTGGAACCTTCATCTCAGCCATTTTTCACTCAGAGGGCTCTACGGAAGTTTCTAAAGTCAACGGTGAATAATGATTTGAAAATGACCCTTTTGGCCCTTATATAGGTTTTGACCTAATTTTTCAAAGTGCTCCATTTTCCATGAAAATTGCACCTGTGGCTAATTTCTACGTTCTGAATCCATTTTCAAGATCAAAATAAAAATTTGAGATCATTTACTATGTCAAAATTGCAATCAAAATATTTTAGCCCCAGGACAGCCGACTACTTGCACGCTCAACCTTCAATCATCACAGAAATTTAGAATTCAAGTTAACTGATTATCTCACATCAAACTATCAAAATTTCAAATTGGTCAACCATAGTCAACTCATGGTCAAACCTAGTCAAAATTTATCTTCAGGACCTCCAAACGATGCAGAATGCGTTCTCTAATGTGTACAATCAATTCTCAAATCAATTAACATGCTTTTGAACCATTCAACACTAACTTTTCTTGTCAAATTTTGATTTTCATCCCAAAGGGGGCATGGTATTGGACATCATTCAACTCTATAAATCTAATTCTGTCAATCAAATCTTTCCTTAGTAATCAAGACAACCACGTCTAGTTGCTGATTCATCAAAAGACCTTGTCACTAGGGGCATACCGCTTGGGGCATATCAGATTCATCAAGATCCATATCAATCTGGTATTCTCTTAATCTTGTAAACTGTATTAGCTTTTCATAACCATCAGTTCATTAGTGTTATTTCTTTAGTTCTTCGTAACTGAAGGGTTCAGATGTGATACCATTTCAATTCCTTTGGACAATCAGGTCTAGAATCAGGTCACTCACTTCTTCGTAATCATAAGGTTTAGAATCAGGCATTTTGATACTTTTTCATAATCACTGGTTCATTGTTGCTATAGTTGACATCATCACGATTCTTGGTCAACCAGGACCTGAATCAACTTTTCCAATCTTTCAATCGGTTTCTGTCTCAGAATCGGTTCATCTCTCAAATCAGTTTCAATATAAAAAATAGACTATTCTTTGAACCACTACGCTTTGCACAGTAATTCAAAGAGGGGCAAAATGTAGCACCCCAAAAATGGGCTATAGGTTCATTAACCTCTTACATCTTCAAATCGAAGGAAATTGACATCAAAGTCCTAACCTAAGGCACATCTGCACATCAAGTTATCAAAAGCTAATTGATTATCTTAAATCTGCATCAGGGGATATTCCTTGAAATATTTTTAATTATCCTAATTATCTTTGATTTAATAATTATTTGGTGATAAAGCATATTTATCTTAAAGTTTGATTAATTGAATATTCTGAATATTTAATTAATCAGATTTAATTCTACCACTTAATTATTTAATTAGATTTAATTATATTTATTCCTAAAATGTATTATTTAATTTTGACAATAAATCAAAAATCTTATGACTAATTGATTGAATTCTTATTTAATTAATTAATGTCATTTGTCAAATTTAATAATATGGTTTTGGACTAAAGTTTGATTTAATAATTGATCAACCCATAAATCAATTATTTTAATTCAAAATTAGTTAAGTGGAAAATAAATCACTTTATTTGTTAAATTAATTCATATTAAATCATGCACAATCAGAAAAGCAGTCAACTTTAAAATGACTATTAATTTCAATTTGTTAACTTTCTAAACTCAACATCTGATGATGAGTTGAAAAAGAGAACTAAACTCTATTTTGAGATAAAAACTACTTTTGCATGATTTTATGAGTTTATTTATTCTCATTTCTTGTTAACTCAAAAATCAACATGAGTTTATCAAGAGTGATTTATGGCTTTTCTCAATGCATCCTCAAGCCCTGGATTTCTATAAAATCAAGGCTTAGCTCTTCATATCAAATATCTCTCGAATTTGCACAATTACTTTAGCGAAATTACATATGAAGAATCAAGCTTTTGCGATAGGCAATTTTGTGAGATCATTCATAGTTTTTCATAGCATTTCATAATTTTTATATCAATTCATATCATTCTTAGAATAATCCGCATATCATTTAAATTCATTCTAGATTAGATCCATACAGGTTTCATTCTAATTGCATTCAAAATCCAAAAAAAATAGATTAATCTGCATTCATACAGTTTTTTATCTTTAGAATTCAAATCCTTTGTTTAGGTGTTGCATCGTCACTGATCTCGGTCTAATCTGAGAATACGTACTCACACCTACTAGAAGGCAGTAAATCGCCTAGTTAGCTTAGTTTCAATTACTTCCAGATTTCAATTTTGCTAACCTCTAATGTTTTACTGAAGTGTTGTGTCTGCAACTAGGTACAATTTTCACACACACAATTAGCACTTACGAGGTGACAATAGCACCACTTGTGATCATGTGGTGGTCTATGATAAGTGGGTACTTGGATCCTATCCATGGCTTGAGTTCTTCTTTCAAGGCATCACATTGGTATTTAGACTTAGATTCTTTCCAAAGGATATTCATGTATATAATCCACCTTTGTCCCATTATTTTGACTACACGAGATCTCTAAACTTTTGCAACTTTACAAATATTAAAAATACTTTTTGGATATCCATCTGCAATTATCTCTAGAATCAAATTCAAACGCAAACACCATTTCTTCTTGAGTTTCTTTCTCTCATTGCATCTTCAAGTTTGTCATTGAGGACTTCACATTAGTGAATGTTCAAGGATTTCTTAGTAGTACACAAGACAAAAATAACGCCTTCCATCTAGCACCACGATAGTTATTAGCACAAAATGTTGGAATGAACAAAAAATCTCATGCCAACAAAAGATTAGTTTCTATTGGTTTTCATGACTAGCAACAACCACAAAACTAATATTCCATAGGTAATATGAAGCCGCAAATAATTAAAAAAATTAGATCACAAAAGAGAAATAGTAGTGCAATTACCAATTAAATAACACAAATAATATCATATAATCTCTTCCCAAATTTGACAGGATGCCTTCCAAATGGTTGTTTGTCTTATGACCACCTCTTCAACGTTCACAAGCTTCCAAACTCATAGGCATAGGAGAGGATAGACACCATATTAGTTCCTAAATCCTCGCACTACTCAACATCTCACTTGAAAACATTTGTATCAACTTTTCCATATGATGTATTTATTTCCATGTACACTATTATATCCTCTTCACTGCGTTCTCTAACAAAAAGTTTCATCTCTATTGGGGACCACGTTTGGTTCTAAATAAATAATTTTATTAACTTAATATTTACGGATCTCGATGCATGCCATCCTTCAAATGATTCATCCATAAATGTTGTATGCACAGGCTGTCATTTCTCTAATACCATATGATAGACAAAATACAATGAATTGATGATATTCAAAACTAGGTGTATTTAGATTCTAGTGGATGATCTTACATTACCATGAATTTTTAAAGCCTTATGGTTTTCCCTCATAGAAACTACCTACCTCCTATTTAACTAATTTATTGTTTATTAACCTAAACCTAAACCTAAACTAATTAATTAATGAAATCACCAACAAAATAAAGATCTTATCAAAGTGACGTCACACTAATTGTTAGATAGAAATATCACTTAGTGATACGAAAACACAAACAATAATTCCAACAATAAAAAAGTATGTCTCAGTATCTTACAAGAATTCATCCACATCTAGAATATACATCATAACTAGTTGCTAACACATCTAAGTAATTACCACAGCTTAAGAATGAGATATGCTCATCATCAAGATAGATCTACCATCAACATATCCAACCCAGTCCACAATCACAAGTCCCTATATATACACCATCTTGCATAAATAAATCCTCCCAAATAACACATTCAACCACATACAAGAAACATAAAGACTTCTAACACTATCATATAAAAAAATCCAAGGATGAACAAATATTCATCTTTAAATTCCCACTTCATAAATATATGAACACTTACATCTATATTCCATGTATTTGGAAATTCCACTACTAGCATTCATATAGAAGATGTGGACACTTACATCTATATTCCATGTATTTGAAAATTCCACTACTAGCATTCATATAGAAGATGTGGACACTTACATCTATATTCCATGTATTTGGAAATTCCACTACTAGCATTCATATAGAAGATGTGGACACTTACATCTATATTCCATGTATTTGGAAATTCCACTACTAGCATTCATATAGAAGATGTGGCCAAAGCCTCTGTCACATAATGTCACAGAACATTCACTTTCCATGTGACTTTTCCTTTATTAAAATGACCTCTCTTAATCATTTGTTCTTAATAAGTTTAATAAGCATTTTTGAATTAAATAAAGATGACTCCTGTCTCAATAGTTCCCCCTACACCATTAACCTGTTATTTATTAGTTAATTCAAACTTTCACACGATTCTGTGTCATTGAAGTGAAACATACGTACCAAAGAATACATCCTGTCCCATTGAATTTTCTGCGCGATTCTGGATCGTTAATTTTTCCTTTGAACATGACTTCATGTCATGATCCAAAATGTATCGTTTTCATACCGAAGAATAGAGATACCATGCGAACATGTTACTTCTTTCAATAACAATCAAGATGCCGTTCTTGAATCGCTTGCCTCAAATCTCTCCTCTAATGGAGGTTATTTGATGTTGAGCTACTAGCTCTCAAAATGTAGGTATAGATTTTTTATGCATATATTCTTATCTCTTTATTTTCCCATTTATAAACTCTAATTATTCTTCTTTATACTTATAATTTAATTTCTTTTTAAATTCAAAATTTTCAAATTTCTTATTCTAATGATAAAATAGCTATGTTTTATTACATTATATTGGAGAATTATTTACACTCAAATTGAACATGGATCACTTTAGACTTTTTCTAAAGCTTGTGAAAAGGAAAAATATGTTGAAACTATAAAGAGCGATATAGAATACATTTAAAGAAATGATAACCAATATTTAATTGAGCTAGCCTGCAATAAAATTAATTATTTTTACAAAATGGAGTGATCCATCTTTGGTTTGAGTGTAGATCATTCTTAATAAAACTTTGTCACAATATACTATTTTATGTTTAGAATTAGAAATTTGCAAAAACCTAAATCTAAGGTAGAGAGTAAATCATAATAATATAGAGAAATAATATGAGTTTACAAATGGAAAAATAAAGAGATAAGTATATATGAAAAAAAATCTATATCTAATTATTAAGGATTAGAAGCTTTTAACATCAAATATCCTCTTCTTTAGCATAGTTTTTTTTATATATTAGAAGCAAGAAAATAGGGGTGGTTAAAGGGTACATTTGAAGAATTTCACTATAGAGATAGCAACCCAAAAGATTGTCCTAGCAGATTATATTGTTACTATTACAATGTTAACATCTATTACTAAAAAGTTTTAAATTGTGATGATTCTTTCGACTATTAAAAATCCTCTAAAAAATGCATGATAATTACATGTTGTAAAGGAAAAATAAAATGTAATAACAAGGCTTGATTGGTAAAACGTGTCTTCAAGTAGTGTGTGAAGAAAAGAAGAGAATGTAAGATGGAAGAAAAAGGAAAATAAATTGTTTAGATTTTCTATTGTATGAGATTTTCACAAGTCCTTTGAGAGACAATTATGAAATAATTTGTATTAAATTTTAACATGTTAACTTTGTTTCAAGTTTAGGTAAGTAGTTGAGTATTAAAACTTTTTAAAACTATGTATAAACTTTCTTAGAATTTTCACTTTACTTTTTTTTGTTTGAATTAGACAATCCCACCAAAATAACATCATTTCAATCAAAACTTATTTGAACCTTAATCAAGAATATCATTTCCATCATGTCAAGATTATTGGAAGAACTCATATTTAAGGAAAAAACATAATTTAACAAATTTAAAAATGAAAGTTTTTTGTTATCTTCATTAGTTGATAATAGTGTACATTACACAAATGTTGCATTTTATATGCATCATAAATTGGTAAAAGTAAAAACCATAGATCGTACTTTAGGCTAATTGGGTAGTTCTAGCTAAAATTTGGTTTAGCCAGAAGGATTCTGATTGAACCAATGTGGCTGCCAAGTGGCACCAAGTGCTAGGAGGATTTTGACTGAAATTGTTTTGGCTGAAATTAGTTTTGGCTAGAACAGTTTTAGCCAAGAGTGTGAAAAATTATATATACTTTGAAAAAGGCTTTAGCCCCTCATTTTGCACTGAGTGAATTTGCAAATTGGAGAGGGGCTAAGAACATCGACCAAAATCCAAGTAGGTATTTTTCTAATTTGGTGTTTTGATGCTTTTTTTCTTTAATTTTAAGTTGTGCACATTAAAAAGCTTCATTTTTAAAATAGTTTTTATGTTTTTTTAAAATTTCATGTTATGATATATAAATGTTTTATGTACATGTAGACATTTATTTTTTTAATGTTTTTGATGTTGTGTACATGTATGTTTAGTAATTACACAAATGTAGATGTATAATACAAAAACATAGGTCTATATACACCATATGATACTCCTTATGGAAGAAGACACTTTACGTTATATCTACAAGAGATCAAAATAACAATATCATAATTCACACACATCCTATATAATGATAATAAAATCCTATATGTAGATATCCTTCTAATAATGTGATGGAGGGATAATCCTAATGAAGGGTTAAGTTCAACTCCTGTTATAATCAATTACACATTAATGGATATATACCACATGTCAGCAACTTTATCCACATAAATACATTACAATATCAAATTCCTAAGTACATAACATGTGTCATTCCATGTTATCTAAGATAAGGAATGTAAGATAGGGAATGACCAATCCATTAACTTCTAGAATGATAACTGGCTTCAGTTGGGTCATTTGAGAGATTACGAGCCTTTCAATATATGAATGGAGGAATGCAACCACATCTATGGCTCCCAAGTCAGTAACTACAGAATGGACAATGCTTGGGTTGACCTCTCCCAGGTGTCTCAGGACCTGATTCCTCTTATGATTCCCGTTAACGTGATCTCCCTGTCCTCTACCTAGGATGAGCTTATTTGGGAAGGATCTTTGTAAGGAAACTCAGGTGCGAAAATAGCTTCCTACACTAATCTCTAAAGGAAAGTATTGTGTAAATTATTTTTAAATCCTTACAATTTTAGATTTGTTAACTACTTTAACAAAGATATTGCAGCCATATACCATGCATACAAAAAATAGATAGAGAAGATTGAAACACATAAACACAAAGATATGCCGGTGGGGAAAAACCTTTCGGTAAAACAACCCCACCCCTCCAAAACCTGCACAATGTATTATCTTCAACACAAAGACTACAACACACTTGCAATGCAAGTTCTTTCAGGAGATGAGAGACTAGTAAAAACTTATATTTCTTCCATAGAAGCAGCATCATATATATAGACTCCTCAGGACCCAACAAATACCCAAAAAATGAGTTTGGCGTCCAACCACCAAGACCCATGCACAAAGCCACATGTACACAATTGTTACATGCAATCCCAAGAATAGGCATCCATCCCTAGAATAGACTATGACAACTTGTCATAGAATTCATGAAAAATAACAGTCACAAGAGAAGTGTAAGAGAATCTGTCATACCGACCTATTTTTGGCATATTCTCTTACACACACCAACCACTTCTTCTTGGGCGCCCAAATAGGCCCAAGTCATAAGATGCTCTTACACCTGTCATAGCACATTCCTTAAATAGTTCTTACGTGTCATAGGAATCTGTCATGACCGTTTCAGTCATGATCTCCTTACGAACAAGATGCTGACATCAAGTGGAGTGACACATCAACATGTCAACTAGACATGTACACTCACACTTAATTTCATTATTTGCAAAAAATACATTTACAAAACAAATAATAAGAATAGGAATTATCCAAGGTTGAGACACCTTATTCCTAACATTCTCCCACTTGTTGAACACCTTGTAAGAGCAATAGGAACATAACAGGAACTTTAACCGCTATAGGCCAAAAGGCCCATAGACTCCGAACACCATCTAAAATTCTTAGTGCCCACTAGTTTCATTAATGCATCTGCAACATTCTTCACAGTATCTACCTTCTCCAAATTTACCTTTCCATCTTCCACCATATCTCTCACAAAGTGAAACTGCACATCAATGTGCTTCATTCTGGCATGGAAAGTTGGATTTTTTGCAAGGCAAATAGTGCTCTAACTGTCACACCAAATAGTAATCCATTCTGCATCAACACCAACATTAGAACACAATCTCCTAAGCCAAATGGCTTCCTTACAAGCATGAGTAGCAGCCATGTACTCAGCTTCTATAGTGGACAAAGCAACCGCAAGTTGTCGCTTACTCATCCAACTAATGGCACCACCAAACATAGTGAGCACATAAGCACCGGTGGATCTCCTGCTATCAATATCACCTGCCCAATCTGAATCCACAAACCCATGAATACAAACTGAACGCAGAGATCTAGAAGAGATACCATGATAACATATGTAGTAATTTGATGTACCCCTGAAATATCTGAATACTCGCTTAAATGCATTCCAATGTACCCATCCAGGGTTAGCCATAAATCGACTCAAGACTCCCATTGCTTGGGCAATGTCTAGTCTAGTACAGACCATAGCATACATAATACTGCCAACTACACTAGCATAAGGTACTCTACTCATGTCCTCCACCTCACTAGGAGATTTTGGACAATCATCTATAGATAAATTTGTTCCCACAGAAATAGGAACACAAAGTGGTCTACAATCTGCCATGCTAAACCTGTCCAACACAGACTTCACATACTTACTTTGACTCAACCAAAGTTTTTTGTTAGATCTGTCTCTACTGATTTCCATACCCAAGATGTACCTAGCTGCCCCAAGATCTTTCATCTCAAACTGTGCTAACAACTGAGATTTAAAATTAGAAATCATACCCTTACCCTTCCCAAATAGCAACATATCATCAACATATAATGCAACAATAAGAAGGCGATCATTTTCAACTCTGAAATAAACACAATGATCTGATTTCGATCTTACAAATCCAATTGACAACACAAAGGCATCAAACTTAAGGTACCACATCCTAGGAGATTGCTTCAAACCATATAGAGATTTCTTTAATATGCAAACTAAGGATTCTTTACCTTTAACAATGTAGTGCTCAGGCTGTGACATATAAATCTCTTCCTCCAAATCACCATGAAGGAAAGTTGTCTTCACATCCATCTGTTCTATCTCTAAATCATATGATGCAGTAAGAGATAACATAAATCTAATGGATGTCAACTTTGCAACAGGAGAGAATATTTCACCATAATCTATTCCCTCTACCTGTGAATACCCCTTTGCAACCAATCTAGCTTTGTACCTTTCAACACTGCCATCTGCATAGAATTTCTTCTTGAACACCCATTTACAACCAATAGATTTTCTCCCTTTAGGAAAAGGTACAAGGTCCCAAGTTTTGTTTTTCTCCAATGAAGCCATCTCATCATCCATAGCCTCAATCCAGGAACCTGCATCTTCCATGCCCAAAGCCTCTTTCACAGATCTAGGCTCATCAGTGTTAGTAATCAAAGCAAAAGCACAACTGGAATCTAACATAGAATAACCAAACCTTTCTGGTTGCTTTCTTTCTCTCATGGATCTCCTCAAGGGCTAAGGTTGAGGTTGTTCTTCCTCTTCTTTCGAACTATCAGAGCTGCTAGAGCTCTCCTCATCATTAGACCCAACATGGTCCCTCTGTTCAGTCTTCTCAGGGGTAGGAGGCAACTGAACAACATCTTTTTCCTTTTCTTTTTCATCTGGTTGTAGCACAATAGGAGAAGATGTTATCTCTCTAAAAATAACATTTCTACTATACAACACCTTACTAGCCACAGGATCCCAAAGCTTGTATCCTTTCACACCAACACTGTATTCGATGAAAATACATTTGACAGCTTTGTTTTCCAACTTAGATCTTTTCTCCTTTGGAACATATGCATAAGCTTCACAACCAAAAACATGAAGATGTCTAATTGAAGGCTTCTTACCAGACCACAACTCCATGGGTGTCTTACCAACAAGAGCTGGTGTAGGAGATCTGTTAACCAGATAGCAAGCAGTGGCCATAGCTTCGGCCCAAAACCTCTGTTCTAAACCAGCTCCAATAAGCATACTCCTAGCCTTCTCCATCAGTGTCCTGTTCATTCTCTCTACAACTCCATTTTTCTATGGGGTATAAGGAGTTGTCTTATGCCTCTCAATACCTCGTTCTTTATAGAACTATTCAAACTTTACTGAGTAAAACTCACCACCATTATCAATTCTCACACACTTAATCTTCTTACTAGTCTGATTCTCTACAAGGGCTTTAAATTCCTTGAACTGACTAAAGACTCGTGTCTTACTTTTAAGGAAATAAATCCAAGTCCTTCTACTATAATAATCTATGAAAGATACAAAAAATACAGACTTGGAGATTGAAGGAACTTTTACAGGACCAAATACATTAGAATGAATAAGATCCAAAACATCAGAAGATTTGTGAGAACTAGAGTAAAACTGAACACGATTTTGTTTACCATGGACATAGTGTTCGTAGAAGTCAAACTCGAGATTGCAATCATTTAACCCCTCAATGAGGTTTTTATTCTTCAGGGTCCTAAGACCCTTCTCACCAATGTGGCCAAATCTCATATGCCACAACATCATCTTTTCTGCAGGAAGCTTGCCTTCCAAAGTTTTTGCACCCTTAGGTACACTTACTGCACTACCATCAGAACCCATTGCCATAGTCTTCTTTACTTCTTTTTCAGATGGTGGGGATGAAGTGATAGCCACTCTCTTCTTTGAAATAGAAGAACTATTGCACTAAGAAATGCATGCTTCAAGCTGAAACAAAGTACCTCTCCTAGTACCTCTAGTGAGCACCATAGAACCTCTCATCATCTTGCATCCATCTTTTGAAAAGATAACTTGCACACCTACATCATTCAACATACTTACAGATAATAGGTTTCATGCCAAACCTAGAATGTGCATAACTCCATTGATTCCCTTTACTCATCCATTAGGAAATCTGATAGTGACCCTTCCATGTTCAACTATCTTTAGGTGAGAATCATCACCCAAGTACACTTTTCCACCATTGAACTCTTCATATTTGAGAACCAGTTTCGATGAGAGGTCATGTGAAAAGAAGCACCTGAGTCTACCAACCACACATCATCAGATGCATGGGCTGCCAAAGCTACAATAAAAGCATCTCCATCTTCTTGAGATTTTTCAGAAGCTGAATCTAAGCCTTTCTTCTTCTTCTTCGGTTCTTTGTAGTCCCTTCAGAAGTGCCCAATTTTATCATAGTTCCAACATTTCACCTTGGACTTTCCAGGAGTCTTAGAACTCCCATAGGATTTGGATCTACCCTTCTTTGACTTGTCATTCTTCTTTCCTCATCGTTGGATCTCCCGTGAACAACAAGGGCTTCCTTAGATGAATCTGAAGTCTTTCTTCGCATCTCCTCAGATAGCAGTGAAAACACCATATCATCCATATGGAATGTGACTATAGTACTTTTGTGAGCCATCACAAGATGGTCCCACAAATCTAGCAAGGAACAAAGCAGGGTCATACAACGATCATCCTCCATGATCTTGGCATCGGATGATGCCAACTATGCAATCAATAAATTGAATGCGTTGAGATGATCAGTTATGGATCCACCTTCCTCCATTCTTAAAGAATACAAATTCTTTCTTAGGAACACCTTATTCACCAGAGATTTGGCCTGATACACAATACCCACGTCATTGCCACAAAGAATTTGCAGTAGTCTCATCAAGAACATTCAGAAGAATGACATCTGCTAGATAGAGTCTGATGAGACCCTTAGGTTTTTGATCCTTGATCTCCCAATCCACTTGCGATATCATTGTAGGTTTCACATCAAGTGAAGCAGCCTCCCATAGATCGCGGTCTTCAAGCATGTCTTCCATCTTGAGTTTCCACAACTCAAAATTAGTGCCATTAAATTTCTCCACCTCTATTCTACTGTATGAGGAACTTGCCATCTCAATCTGCAAATAAGATTTAGAATGCTCTACACAAAAATCCCACTCAACTTGAGATTAGCTCAAAAAACCCTACCCAACAACTAGGATCAAAACTTGATCAGGCTTTGATACCACTTGTAAGGAAACTCAAGTGCGGAAACAACTTCCTACACTAATCTCTAAAGGAAAGTATTGTTGAAATTCTTTTTAAATCCTTACAATTTTAGATTCGTTAACTACTTTAACAAAGATATTGCAACCATATACCATGCATACAGAAAATAGATAGAGAAGATTGAAACACATAAACACAAAGATATGCCGATGGGGAAAAACCTTTCGGTAAAACAACCCCACCCCTCCAAAACTTGCATAATGTATTATCTTCAACACAAAGACTACAACACACTTGCAATGCAAGTTCTTTCAAGAGATGAGAGACTAGTAAAAACTTATATTTCTCCCATAGAAGTAGCATCATATATATAGACTCCTTAGGACCCAACAAATACCCAAAAAAGGAGTTTGGCGTCCAACCACCAAGACCCATGCACAAATCCACATGTACACAACTATTACATGAAATCCCAAGAATAGGCATCCATCCCTAGAATAGACTATGATAGCTTGTCATAGAATCTACCAAAAATAATGGTCACAAGAGAAGTGTAAGAGAATTTGTCATACCAACCTATTTTTGGCATATTCTCTTACACACACCAACCACTTCTTCTTGGGTGCCCAAATAGGCCCAAGTCATAAGATGCTCTTACACCTATCATATCACATTCCTTAAATAGTTCTTACACATCATAGGAATCCTTCATGACCATTTCAGTCATGATCTCCTTACGCACAAGATGCTGACACATCAAGTGGAGTGACACATCAACATGCCAACTAGACATGTACACTCACACTTAATTTCATTATTTGCAAAAAATACATTTACAAAACAAATAATAAGAATAGGAATTATCCAAGGTTGAGACATCTTATTCCTAACAATCTTCAGATAGGACCTTCATAGTGGCCTCTACCTATTCCTCATAGTTGTTTCAAATTCAGGAAGCCAATCCTCTTTGGGCTAAAGCCTGGACCCCTAGCCTTACCCCCAAAATCAATGTCTTCTTCTAGCTTTTTCTTCAAAATTGCATTCTTATAGTAGATAATCTTATCAAGAGAGGTTTCTAGATCCCCAACAGGGGCGTGCTCTATAGATGCCAAGTTGAATCAGTGGATCACATGTTTATTCACAACTCTTTTGTAAGTAAAATTTGGAAACTTCTCCTTTCTGCTTTGGATTTATCCTAGTTCTTTCCCCTATGTTTTAAAGAAACTTTCTCTTAATGAGATTGCTCCTCTAATAATTATGAATTCTGATTATTTAGCTCCTAGATTCTTTCACACTTTTGCTGGGGAGTTTGGAAAGAGCACAATAATTGCATCTTCCAAGATAGTTCTACTCCACCCAATATTATCTTTGAAAAGATCCACTTTGTTGTGAAAGAAAACTTTTATTTCTGTGGTGGCTCTAACCATTTTGTAGGAAAGGTCCAGGCTACTATCCCTAAGAGTAGCAAAGAGAAAAGACAAAATTTCACCTAGAGCTATCCCCTGGAAGCCTAGTCCAAAGAAAAATTTGATGGTGTGGCTAAAGGGAATCCTAGCATGGCGGGTAGTGGAGTTGTGATCAGGAATTGTTATGGTTTTGGGTCCACTACTATCATCTTACCTCTCGGCTCTCAAACAAACCATTTTGCTAAAGTGAGTGTGGCCCTCTAGGTCACCAAACTTGCCCATGACATAGGGGTCAAAAAGCTCTAGTTTGAAGGAGACTCCAAGAACAACATTAACTATTTAAAACTTGATCATTCCCCTTCATGGACTATTTCCACTATGATAGAAGAAATGCGGGCCCTTTTAAATTATTTTGAAGAGGTTCACATATCCCACATGTATAGGGAAGCCAACTAGGTAGCCGACTCATTTCCCAACTTGGCAATTAAAAAGGAAGCAATTATGAGGTGGCATCATGATGATGATTTCCCTCGTGAGGTGAAGGATTTAGTTGAGAGGGATAGATACCAAGGAAAGGAGGGAATCATTAATGATAATAATGAATTGTAATGTAGATTATTGGATGTGCCATTCCATAAATGGCAAGTACCAAAGGGAAAAAAAGGCTAATAACTATGTGTTCCTTTCACACGCTTTCTGGGTATTCATTCCCAAGAATCACATCTATTCCCAAAAGGAAAAAAGAAGAAAGCTCAGGATGACTGTTGCTAGAAAAAATCTGAACAATAGGTACCAATCTTACCAGAGAATTGCCAAAATCCATCTTGGAGTGATGGTAAGGGAAAGACATAGAAGGGATCCCATGAATGACAGTGCAAAATGGAAGAGATGCACTAAGGTCTAGAATGCTCTACAAAAAGGGTAAATCATGACCTTCATCGAAAGGTTACATGAAAGCAAGCAGGCGGTCATTAATATTTTTGTGAAAAGATGGAATGAAGGGTGCGTAGAGATAGAGGGAAAGAGTTTCATAGTCACTGATGGGGTCAGCTCGAAAGTCACTGGTATCTGGGTATGTGCAAGATCATGGTATGCCAAACTAATCCCTTAAGTGGCAATGAAAATTTAGAAAATCAGGTTTAGGAAAGTTGACATAAAAATTTGAACAAGTTATAAATATTATATCTAAAATATGTAAGAAGAGAATCTATAGGAAATTGAATTTAGTTTCTAAGATACTAGGCCCATTTTGAAAAATAATTATTCTATATGTTAAAAATTTTGAATTTCAATGTAGCGGTACGAAAATTTAAGGAAAAAAATAAGTAGGTGTATGCCTGACCACCTTAAACACAATCAAATGATAATTTTTTTTACAAGATTCTAGATATAAGTATTAGCCTCATGTCCATATGTGATGCATATTTTTTTGTAATTTTTTTTCAAGTAAATAATTATTTATGACTTTTCTTCTACAACTTTTCCAAAATACAAAAACTCTCGTGTCTGACAACGTTAACTTAGTCTAAACTTTATCAAATTGAATTTTTTATTTTATTTTTATTGTAGTAGGAAAATCATAGAATGTGACACATGTTTTGGATTTAAAAAATGTTATACAGTTTGAAAGTTATAACTATTTTTTAGTCTACCAATCAGGACTAGAAAGATAACAAGTAGGTGTATGTGTGGCCACATTAAACAAAATAAAATGATAATATTTTTTTATAAGATTCTAGATAAACATAGTAGACTCATGTCGAGATGTGATGTATACTTTTTTTGTATTTTTTTTCCAAGTAGATATTTAATTATGATTTTTCTACTACAAATTTTCATGAATATAAAAACTCTCGTGTCTGACCACCTTAACTTAGTCTAAACTTCATCAAATTGAAAGAATTGTTTATTATTATTGTATTAGGTAGAACATAGAATGTGATGTATATTTCAGATTTAAAAAATGTTATATATTTGAAAGTTATAGTTATTTTTCAAAGAGTCTATAAATCAGAAATTCTTTTTCACATCGCCACTTTTTGGCATACCATGATCCTGCACATACCCATCCCCATTGTAGGAAAAAAATTCTATAGGGACTGCAAAATCTCCAACACTACCGTTAATGATTTTATGAGAGATGAGGAAGAGAAGAAAGCTATTGTTAAAATGGGTACTTACTACCATCCCGAAGGTATCAAAATGTTCAGGAAATTTGTTCTCAAAGCTCCGATCTCTTATGTCACGTTGGACACCAGGTTTGACAGGATCAAGACCTACCACTTCATGCTAGTGAATCATCTTAGGCATGGTATGAAGGTTTCCATCCTTTTCTACTTGTATTCATCTATTAATGATAATATTAATGGCTTTAGGGTGAAGAATATAGCTAATCCTACATTACATGAGGGTCTGTTACTGTTAATTTATGAATTCTTCAAAGCCCAAACCCTGGGGAAGAAGATTGCGGACAAAAAGGAAAGAGATGATTTCTTTGGGTCAAATTATGTCCCCTCGAACCTAGAAGACAATGTGGGAATGCACTCAGACAATTATGAGGATGATGAGGTTAAAAAGCCAAAATAGGGATCCTCCTCCAAGAAGAGAACAATGAGCTTGGTCAAAAAAGAAAAACCCTCCAAAATGTAGGCTAGAAAGAAGATCTCCTTAGAAGAGAAGTATAATGACAATGTGGATGATATGAACATTGATGATGAGGTGGGTAATTCTAGAGGAGAGGATAGGAAGAAAAGGGAACATACCATGTGGAAGAAAAATAATACAAAGGGGGAATGCTCTGGCCATCTTTCTGTAGATCTGGCCATTAGCGAAGATTATACTCCCCCTCCCCATTCTGAAGCCAATGAAAAGACTCGGGACCCTAATATTGAGGTTCCTAATGATGAACAGGAAGATCCCTCAACCCAATCCCTAACCCACCTAACCTTTCAGATGATAAGAACCTCAAGATCCTTGAGGATATAGATGGAAGAATCCATAAGGAGGACCTGATTGACCCTACCATGAACGTCCTCAGTGACAAGGCTAGGGAAATGGAGCTAAATCTTCTTAACAACACAAACAATAGTATGTTGGACCAGTATAGGTCATTTAAATGGCTCTTTCATGAACTTGAAGAGATCAAGGAAAAAATCTAGGGCACCATAAACAACAAGGATCACAAAGCCACAGAGGATCTTCGTCGCCTAGAATCAAGGATTAACCAAATGGAAGAAGAGATGAAAATCCTTGAGGATACCCTTAGAGGTATAGAACAACAAAACTTAAATATCCTAAAAGCCTCAAATGAGAACATCAAATTTCTCATAGACAAAATGGAAGAAAAGATGGATGGTAAGGATGTGTAGATTATCAAAGAGGAAAAAAAGGAGAAGCCCAATAAAGGTCTGGGAAATAGAAAAAGGGCAAGGTCAAAGAGAAATATGGATGAAGAATACTCCAACGACATTCAGAAGATCAAGGAGGCAGCAGAGAAGATGGAGATTCTCAAAACCAACATTGTCATGATGCTCAAGAAGCTCTCCTGACCTTTCCTCATGTGCCTTTTTCCTGTCCCTTTTCTGCTCTATTTTGACTGTTCCATATCTATGGTAGTTAGTCTCTCGCCCTACCTATGGCCTATTTCATCATTTTTTTTTTCTTCCTTAAGACTTGATCTCTATTTTTCTATATTTTAAGATGTTGTGGGTTTCATGAACCCTGTAAAACTTGTTTTACTTAATCAAAAACATCTATCATTGGGCTTCTTAACATTTTTTTTCTTTAAAACATGAGAAGGAGACAAATAGTATGGATTTTTGAAGTTGTTACAAATATGATACCATGATCGATCATCTAACTATCCATAATTAATCCTCAATGTTCCTTTTACTTGACTATGTTTGAGATATGTGAAATCCAACCAATGACATGTCTATGAGTCATGTAAAGCCTTTTCAAAATAAGTGTTTGCCAAAGTCTTCTTTCACTAGTGTTAAAATGTGATATTTATCTTATTTAAGTTTTAAATTAAATGTGATTTGTGTGTGTACATATGCTTAAATAAATGTCATTTCTTAGTATTTTTTTAATTTATGAACTAGATATTTCATTAATGCTATGTTTTATCTATGTTACCTTGATGGACAATGTATATATAGTTAAAAATAGTGTAAAATTATTAGATTTATTTTAAAATTTTTACATAATGTATATATGTGCATATATCTACACACACACACACACACACACACATGATCATGGCATATCCCATAGGCTCACAACACATAGATTTAGAGCATTGCGTGCATAGTGGTAGTGAGTAGATGTCACATCAGTCTTCTAGATATACACATGATAGAGAGATATTATTTGCTAACATACTTGATAGATTATGATGTGTTTTAGCGCACCTAGACCATACTTTACATAGTTCCACTACCCTTCCCAATAAGGATAGGGTAATAGCATTAGAGATGAGCTAATACATATGATTGAGGTTGCTCAATTATATAACCCTTATGATGACATTAGCATTGATGTATTATACGTCTCTCTCTCCTATACTATTTTTGGTATAGTAAAATGGAGACAAATTAAAAGTGACATTTCTACAATGAATGTGAAGATCATATTTCCTCACTATCAGAATATAGCCCTGGTTAGAGGATACCTTACCACTAGGTGAACAAATCTAACTTTTATACTGGTACGACCAACTTTTAGAGGGAATCTATGATCTATGCGAGATGCTAAGGAGTCAATATATTGTAAACATGGACAAAATGAAGGAAAAGAAAAAATCATTCAAGTATGGAGAAATTTTGGTATGTATCTTTTTGTACTTGCAAAATAATTTTCTTGGTAGAGGTGCATTTCAATGGGCTACAAATAGAATGGTGATAGTATAGATAAGTGAGTTCATTACAGAATTAGGAGGTAAATTTGATAATGTTATGTGGGGTTACTTTAAGGATTTTCAAACTAGAATACATAAACATCAAAGAATCCCAACCGGTAGTGTAGAGGAATATAAGGAACACATATGTTTTCTTGTTGATAATGATAGTTGTATTTTGTAAGTGGTGCAACCAAGAACATCATGGGATCCTACGATAGGTTATGAGGTACAAATAGTGATATAGTGAGACTTCATAAAAATGCACCAATATCTAAACCTATAGATATTACCGCATCTATGTTTGGTAGATATGAAGAGGTTGTTCCTAAGTGATGCAGAGTTCTCCCCTATCTAGGTAGCTCGGTAAATGGTGAGACCTTCGGTGTTACTCTGAACCTAGATTAGGCTTAGGAGAGTGCTCTACACCTTTAGAAGACCCTTTGACAAACACAATTACACTATCCTCACTAGAGGATTCAGTATCTTCAACTGAATTGAACTCCCTCGGGTTCTACTAGTGCTTGATTGATACTCGGTTGGTGCTCGGTGTCTATGTTAACTGAGTGGGCTCGGTAGGTTTACTGAGTAGTTTACTGATGCTCAGTAATGCTTACCGCAAAATACCTTAATGACTTATCCTTCAGTTGGGAACCTACAGATTTGATAAGGGGATGGAAAGGTTCCATACACAAACAAATGTCTTCTATGGGAGTGATTTCCACAACACAGCAGGATTTAAATAACAAGTTCAAAAGTTTAGACCTTGTCGGGCTCGTAGCCTTCTGACAAGGTTCAAGGGTTCTAGTTTTAGTTTCTTTCAATAAAACTAATGAAAAAAAATATATTTAAGCCCCCTTCAATGACTTGTAACAATCCACAAGATCCTAAGGTCCTACACACAGATCAACACTTAGCGACTCCTAGTCTACTAGTCCCAAAAGGGCTAAGTGACTCGGTTGATGAAAGAAAACTTCACCAATTGGCTATGCAAGGTTGACTACCAAATGAAACAGTGTTGGAATTCCCAAAGAGGTAACAATATGCCTTCAAATTTCTTTTATCCATCCCCAAAGTGCTTCTGTCACTTCAGTTCTTCATTTCCTGAACCAAGCACATAGAGATGCTTGGCCTAGAATCTACAAACAAATTTCTCCAAAAAATCCCCCTTCTTCTGCACCTTTGAGGAATTAAAATACATGTCCCCTAATTGCATTTCCAAACTTTGCATCGGAGTTCCACAAAGGAAACACAAGCTAGGGCATCCTCGACCAAAACCCTGGTCCAGGAGAGTTTCCTGAAAAACCCAAAAACTTATTCTTCCAACTCTCGACTCCAATCTAAAAACTACTTCAAACTAAATGCAATGGAGTCCTACTTCATGATACATGTTGGATCAACCAAATTTCTTCACATGTTCGGACAAATCTGTACACAGAGTGTTTTCAATCCAGAACTTAGAGAAAAATAGGGATCTTTTTATTGATTGAATGCAAACATGACATAGAGTATCCATACAGTTCAACAACCCGTGTCTTCCACCCACCTGTAAGGGATATATGAAGAATTTCCTCAATGGATCCAACCATTTTTCAAATGGTTGTGACCATTAAGTGGTTGTATAACAGGTCGGTAGCAACTTTCCAAAGAAGTTGTCTACAACATTTCTTACATTTTTGCAACATTTACAAAATGTTGCATTGTTGCTCTTAATGAGCCTATAGGCCTAATGCCTTACATTATTGAAATAAATTAAAAGAAAAAATAAATTAAAAGACACCTAGGAAACCTAACATCCTAAATGTGCCTGTGGACCATAGTTAAAAACCCATGGTTTATAACCACACTGAGGGTGACAAGGTCTTACAAGTAGGCTTATTAAAATTAACCTATGAATATAAAAGTTGTGAAGAGTGGGAAGTGTTTCTTGGGTGCTCTTGCACCATACTCCCATGTTTTAAAAACTCAAGTCCCACTTGAGAGAAGTTTCTAAACTGAAGTTCCATGCTTTTTGATACACTCTTCACTCATCCATGTAGCATTAATGTCTGGTAACCCCTGCCATTTTTCCAAGTAATCTTTGTAGGTCTTCTCCCTAGTTTGTTTGACAACTTTAGAGTCCAGAATATTTTCCAAGTGTAGAGGTTGGCTCGATGGCAAGTCCTTTATCCATTTAGCCTGATCATGTTCAATTCCCTACAAAGTGTTATTAGATCTCGCATCACCCTTAAGGAGTGAGATCACAAATATTAAAGATAGGAGAAATAGAAATAGTAGGGGGTAAAGAAATTTCATAAGCATTATCCTGAAATTTATGAAGTATTTGACAAGGACTGATCTTCCTCATCTACAATTTGGTGTGTCCCCTAGGTAGCTGTGCCTCATTCAAGTATGCCCATACTTTATCTCCTACTTTAAAAGTAACATGTCTCTTCTTCTTATCTACTTTTTCTTTGTACTTTGCAGTATTCTATATCAATGTATCTCAGAATTGGTCATGAATCTGCTTGATCCATGCTGACAGTTCTTCTCCCTGTGCACTGACTTTAAAGTCAGTCGGTAACTCTCTGAGTTCCATAAATCCTCTTGGATGGAGTCCATAATTTACTTGGAATGGTGTCTTCCTTGTTGATCGGTTTACTAAATCATTGAAAGCAAATTATGCTTGAGGAAGTATAGCATCCCAAGTCTATTCATATTGTTTTGTTAGACACCTCAAAAGGTTTCCTAATGATCTATTTATGACTTCAGTCTGCCCATTGGTTTGTGGATGGTATGAAGAACTGAATGATAGATTTGTCCCCAACTTTTTCCAAAGGGTTCTCCAAAAGTGTCCCTGGAATTTCACATCTCTGTCGGAGATAATGGATGTTGGTAATCCATGAATTCTGACCACTTCTTTAAAAAATAAGTTAGCAATATGTGAAGCATCATTAGAAACTTTACAAGGAACAAAATGTGCCATTTTGCTAAATTTGTCAACTATGACAAAGATACTATCAAATCCTTGTTTGGTTCTTAGTAGTCCTAAGACAAAATCCATGCTCACACTGTCCCATGGCTTTTTTGGGATCGATAGTGGTTGATAAAGACCTTGATTGGTCCTGACTCCTTTATCCCTTTGAAAAATAGTGCATGATTCAACAAATTTTATGACATCAGTTGGTAACCGAGGCCAATGATAGTTTCTCCTTACAAGTTCAAGTGTTTTATCTATGCCAAAGTGACCTCCTAGTATACCACAATGTTTCTCCCTAATCATATTTTATCTCATTTAGCATTTATTATTAGAAAGTTGACCTCCTCTGAACAAAAGGCCATTCTACAATAAATATTTAGAATATGTAGTATTATATGCATCTGATAGAGTAGAGAAAACTTGATAGATATCATTGAAATCTGAATCATCCTTGTATAGGTGTTTGAGGGCATAAATTCCTATGCTTTGTACTTGCACTTCTTCAACCAAAATTCATCTTCTACTAAGAGCATCCGCAACTTTATTTGAAGTTCCTTTCTTATGCTTTATGGAAAATGTGAATGCTTGGAGTTGTTCAACCCATTTCATGTGCCTACAGCTTAGCTTGTCTTAACTATTCAGAAAACTCAAGGCATGATTATCTGTAAAGACAATAAATTCTTTAGGAAGCAAGTAGTGCCTCCACTTCTTCAGGGCTTGAACCATCACATACAATTCCAAGTCATATGTGTTGTATTTCTTCTTTGCTTCATTCAGTTTTTCAGAGAAGAAAGCCATTGGTCTTTCATCTTGACTAAGGACTACGCCTATGGCCAGATTGCTAGCATCAGTTTCCACTGTGAACAATTTGTTGAAGGTCGGTAGTGCCAAAATGGTATATTGTGCTACTCTTTCCTTCAAGTATTTAAAAGCTTCATCTACTTGTGTTGCCTAGTGGAACTTTGTTTTTCTACCACCCTTGATGGTATCAAGTAAAGGTGCACAAATATGACTGAAATTTTTGATAAATTTCCTATAAAAGGTAGCCAATCCATGAAAGCTCTTGATTTCTCCCATATTTTTTGGTATGGGTCAATTAATGATAGCCTCTACCTTTTCAGGATCCATTTTCAATGTGCCCTTTGAGATAACAAAACCCAAAAATATCAACTCTTGTTGCATGAGTGTACATTTTTCTAAGTTGATAGATAGTTTCTTATCATGTAGTTTTTGGACAACTTGCTCCAAATGTCTCATGTGTTCCTTCAGAGTCCCACTAAAGATTAAGATGTCATCTAAATAGACCACCATAAACTTTCCATTGAAATCTTGAAGCACTTCATTCATTAATCTCATGAAGGTGCTAGGAGCATTACTAAGGCCAAATGGCATCACAAGCCATTCATACAATCCTTTAGTGGTTTTGAATGAGGTTTTCCACTCATTACCAGACCTTATCCTTATTTTATGGTAACTAGATTTGAGGTCAATTTTTGAGAAGTAACATGCTCCTCCAAGTTGGTCTAGAAGATCTTCAATCTCGGGTATAGGGAATCTGTATTTGATTGTAATTTTGTTTATTACTCTGGAGTTGGTGCATAGTCTCCATTTACCATCCTTCTTAGGTGCCAAAACACTCAGGACAACATAAGGGCTAAGACTCTTTTGTATGAGTCCTTTAGTCAACAATTCACCAACTTGTCTGGTGACTTTGGCATTTTGATCAGGAGTGAGCTTATAAGTAGCTTTTTTGGGTAGGGAAACACCTGGGATAAAGTCTATTTGGTGACAGATATCACTCAATGGTAGGAGTTCATCTGGTGTGTCTCCTACAACTATGCCTTTGTATTTCTACAGTAGACCATCTACTTCCTTCGGTACTTCATGGTGCACTATTTTCTCCTTTGGTTTAAGGACTAGGGCATATCCTACCTCAGAATCTTGAATAGTACTTATCATTTCTTGTTCTCCTACAAGCATGACTAGCTATTCTTTTGGTTTTTCTTATGGACGACCAGGGAGAGGGAGCAGATTATATTTATGACTGTTATACACTAAGTTTGCACCTTTGTCTCAAGCTCTCTTGGTCTTGATAACTCAGTATAACATGGGAATCATCTCCAGGTTGTGGGACCTTTGCTAACTATGATGAAACCTCCAGGTTCTAGGCTGGTTCCTCTTGGATAATAACCCTAATTTTCTTTTAGACATGAAAGTAAAACTTTTGGAGGGAAAGGGATAGAAGGAATGCTGGTAAGGGAAATGACTTGAAAGAAAACTACCTACTAGGTGATGCACTGAAACTAGGGTTTGGATCTCAGTATGTATGAATGAAATCAATTAAAGTTTAGGTCTATTAGGTCACAACTTACTGAATAGGCTTGCATAAGTATTTCATAAGACGGCCTAAAAATAAGGCACAACTTATGACCTGTAAACAAACATTCACTTCTACAACTCGGTGAGCGATTGAGACAAGATTGTTAAGGGGGTTGAGGTATACCCACAAGAACATCTAAATCAGATCAAACATAGTAACACACAAAATTGCAGAAAGCAAGAGGGATCAGGAACCCTAAAATAATCACTGAAAACATGCATATACTTTGATCCAATAAGAGATAATCCAAACAAGGAAGCATAGGGACATGAAGGATTGTCACAAAATACCTCTGAAATATTTTTATTATCAATGGGAGAAATATAACTGTATAAGCTAGAGGGTAGAAATGATACCACAGATGGCCTTTAAGAAAAGATGAATTTTCTTCTACAAATTGTCCAACTCTTGAGCACTAAAGGTTCCAAAACAATATATACATACTCAACTACATGTAGGCAGGAGTCAAAATTAACCTAACTAGGGTTATAGATCTACAATAATGTCAAACCCTAAAAGGTACACTGATTTCTCATCATGAAAATCTCTGAGAACACCAGCCAACAGATCAGATCTTTCTCTTTGCATGTTGATCCTAGGCTAAGTCCACCTGCAGACATAACAACTTTGACCTATCTACCCACCTGTAGCTCTACTAAGCCATGAAGGCTTCAAATCTGATCTTATTTCCCTGAAAGAGGTACTATTTGAAAAGGTGGCACCAACTCCTTCTAGCACTTCTCAGTGCGGGAACATGGCATAGTACTCTGTAACACTGACCAATGGTCACCTCCATCACCCTCTCAACCACAAAAATCCTGAGAATTAAACTCCTGAGCTAACTGACATCGTGCATGGCCGAAAGAATGTAAAACCCTAGCAAAATCAGCAGAAAGCATTCAAATTTTAAAATGTAACGGCTAGCAGATATATTTTAAAATGTGATTGTCAATGTGAAATCTTCTCAACAGATGAACGACCATGATGTGCCCTTTAAAATAGTCTAAAAATCCTTTCTGAAAAGTTAACCACCATCGCGGTAGTCAGCAACCAATAAAAAATGAGCAAATCAGCATCTCTAACAAGTCACTGGACCCACGTCCCTGAGAACACCATCAGACGGTTGTCGCTATACCGCTGTAATAATGATCAAGCACTTTGGATCCCTGGTATAATGATAGCTGCAAGATCTAACCATGATTTACCCTCTTTAGAAACCCTTGACCCCACTGGCCCACTAACATCGGCTACGTTACACATCAAACAACCAATCAAATTGTGCCATTTCAGATACACGTAGCAACTTTTTGACATCAGACCCACTGCTTGAGATACCGATTTAATGACAGGCGTATGATCTCGTAGCCCTAGAATATTCCTTACGCTTTTACGCTAGCCACTAGATCCTTACCTTCTGAGACCCCTCTAACAATGGACCCATGACAAATCTAGTCATCGCCACATGGACCAACCAAATTTGAGCATGTCAGCACATAAGGACCCATCAAAGGAAGTTCTGACACCAACCAAGATCAGTGGCTGTCGTAAGATCGCGAGCCCTGACACAAACCCTTGCGAAGATATGTCAGTCATCAATCCTCTATAGATGTTAGAGCCTCCTGACCACTGAAAGGGCCTGGCCCCACTGGCACATGCCAAATCACTAGACCACCGACGAATCAAGAGTTGCCAAATAGGCTGAGGTGGCACTGGTCCCACTGACACATCGCAGCACAGGAAGAAAAACAATATCGATGGCTCTTGCTATACCGCTGATTGTAACACATGCACATCTTTGGCTTGTGGAATGGTGAAGGTCGTCAAATCAAATCAACACTTAACCTCAAGGCAAAATATTTATGGGCCGAGACATAGGAAAAATTAAACCACGGGACTTAGGGATTATTTTGCGTACATGCAAATTGGGATGACTTAAGTTGCTGAAAAGGTAACATAAAAATATAACAAGGCTTAGGGTTTTTTGGATTTTTGAACACCAACAACTAGCTTTTCAAACTTTTCAACTGCAGGCTAGGGAGTAAAATAATTTGCAGAGGCCAGAGAACATGGAATAAATTCGTGAAAATTTTAGGGATGGTAGACATGGTAAAAATAGAGGCCTGGGTATGATTTTTTAGCCAAACTGAATGCATAAGGAAATTTGGGTAACATTTTGGTGATTTCTACTGGATGTCAGCCTGCTAGACATGGAAAACTAGTGACCTTGACAATCCATTGAGCATGGGGTCATTAAAATTTCAAAATTCTCTCAGAGAGGCAGAACTAGAACTGTGCTCAGAGCACTTCATGAAAAGCAGGAAATTAAACTAGAAAGAAAGGAAAGAAAAAGGGAAACCTATACAAAATTTACAGAGAGGGGTTGACCTCAAAACAAGGCTTCAGGTGAAAACCATTCACAAAAATAGGAAATGGGACTCCCTCCATATTTGATAGTTGAAAAGCATTGGAGCCCCTGCATTCTGTGATTACAAATGGTCCACTCCAAAAGGAGTCAAATTTGGTGTGCCTGCCAGGTTTAGACCTAAACTCATCCCACTTGAGGACTATGTCTCCAACCTTGAAACTTCTGATCTTGGCTCTTTTATGAAAGCTCTTCTTTGTCTAAATTTGATAGAATTCCATATCCTTCATGGATTTATCTCTGAGTTCTTCCAATTCCATCAATTGAGCACATCGGATCTGTAAGGGATCCTCTTCATCAAATAGGGCATATTGAGTAGCCAAGTCCAGAGCTGGTAATTCAGTTGAAATGGATAACCTAGCCTCCTTACCATATACTAGCATGTAAGGAGAATTACCAATGATTTGCTTTGGGGTAATTCTGTCTGACCACAAGGTAGATTTGAGCTTTGTGTGCCAATCTCTCTGATTCTCTTGAAGAGTCTTCTTGATTATCCTAATCAAGTTCTTATTTGTGGATTCTACCAAGCCATTGCCTTGAGGGTAATAATTTGAACTGGTATTTAGATAAATGCCATTCTTGACTACCCACTCTGAGACTTTAAGACCTATGAATGCCAAGGCATTATCTAAAATGATGGAATCAATAGTGCCAAACCTATGAATTAAATCATCATAAAATCTCAATACAACACTCTCATTTGCTTCTTTTAATGCAATTGCTTCTATCCATCTGGTGAAGTAATCAGTTGCAGTAATTATGCATTTATGTCCTACACTAGATGGAGGATTAATCATTCCTATGAAATCTATACCCCACTTCATGAAGGGCTGATCTATTCTCACTGGCTATAGGGGTAAGGCTGCAAGCCTCTCTTTTCCTACAAACATGGCACACTTGATGCATCCCCTCACATAATCATGACTATCCTTAAAGATAGATGGCCAATAGTATCCAGCCCTCATGATCTTAAAAGCAGTAGTCCTAAGAGAAAAGTGACCTCCAGAAGGTCCATCATGAAACTCAAATAGGACATTAGCTATCTTTTCTGAATCTATTCATCTTAAAAGGATACCATTGTGATCCTACCTAAAAAGAACATCATCAATTAGCACAAAAGGAATAGATTGTAACCTATAATACCTTCTTTTTGGTGAATCCAGGCCTGCAGGACATTGTCTTATCCTCAAGTAATTGATCATATTAGGCAACCAACTTGTTGCCTTGGCTTGTTCTTCTGTAGAATGCACCACTAGAGATGCATCCATTTGCTTTGATTTCTTTGAAATTTCATCCCCTGCCAAATTTTCACAAAGATCTCTTCCTCTAACCAGCTTGGTAGTCTGAATATCTATGTCATATTCCATCACCTTGGTGATCCAACCAGTGCTTTTCTCATTTAGGTCCTTGGAAAGAAAAAACTCTTTGACACTTGGATGAGTAACTTTCAAATGTACCCTACTATGAGTCAACAAATATTTGAACTTTTTAAGGCTCTTCACCACAACAAGCACATGTTTTTCTAAAAAAGAGTATCTCTGTTCATACTCTTCCAAACCCTTGCTAAAGAAAGCAATAGGCTACTCCAATCCATCTAAATTTTCTTGGGTCAACATTGTAGATATGGCATCATGACCTCCATAAGCATAAAGGATGAAATCCTTATTGAAATTTGGGTTTAAGAGGGCAGGAGCTTCTATTAGGGCCTCTTTGATGGCCTAGAAATTGACTTTCCCTTCTTTGGTCCAACTAAAAGCTGAACTTTTCTTTAACATGGCTGTCAAAGGCTTGAGTAAATTTGCAATGTTAGGCAAGAATCTCCTAACAAAATTAATCTTTCCTATGAAAGATTGGAGACTTTTCTTGTGATGTGTTAGGGGTAGCTCTAAGATAGCTACAATTCTCTCAGGATCCACTATAATTCCTTCTTTGGATACTACATATCCCAACAGCTTTCCTTCATGAACTAAAAACACACATTTCTTGGGATTAAGAGATATCCCAAATTCTCTACACCTTTCAAAAATATTTCTCAAATGTTTGATATGATCTACTACATGCTTTGAATAGATAGTTATGTCATCTAAGTAGACCCACACAAACTTGTACATGAGGCTCTTAAAGGCCATATCCATCACCTTTTGAAATGTAGCTCCTGCATTTGACAAACCAAAGGGCATCTTTTGATACACCATGGTTCCCCACTTGGTTGTAAATGCAGTCTTGTATCGATCCTCTTCATTTACCAGGATCTGATTATATCCCTAATAGCCATCCAATAATGAAAATCTCTCAGATCCAGAGACACATTGTAAGATTTTCTCCATAGAGGGTAGTGGATGGCGGTCTTTTAATGAGGCCCTGTTAAGATCCCTGAAGTCAACACATAACCTCAGCTCCCCATTCTTCTTCCTGATAGGTACAAGGTTGGAAACCCAACTAGTATGCTTAATGGGGTAGATGATACCACTTTCTATCAATTTGAGGACTTATGCATAAGTGGCTCAAGTTTAGGATTAACAGGCCTTTGCTTCTACCTCACTGGTTTGGCATTTGGTTCTAATTCAATAGTGTGCTGGGAAAGGGATGGATCAAAACCTTTGAGGTCTTCATATTGCCATGCAAAAACATCACTGAATTCTCTAAATAATTGAGTATAAGCTTGCTTTTCCAATTCAGTGTTCACTTTTCCAAATTGTAAGCTCTTACCCGATTCCAATTCTAGTTCAACACAATGTTCTTGTTGGACTACCAGGCCAGCTTTTCTTTTCTTAACTTCATCATCCTTATTGAAGATAGTCTCTAAGGTGAAAAGACCTCTAGGAATCTTATTAGACTTGAGTTGTATCACTTGATCACCATAGTTTTGTGATAACCTATCCTGATTATGTTCTGAAAAAACATCTTCTTCAAACAAGAACTGAAGAATTTGTTCATCATTGTCAAACACCTGCCAATTGACATCATTATCAGGGATAGAGGGTTTGATAATCACTTTGATATGTTTTTGATCCACTTCTTTTGAAATGCTATTTGGGATGTCATATTGGGATCCAACAGCAGCTAACCTATCTGCATTTTGATTTAATTTCCTAGGGATAGCAACAATATTGAAAGCAAGGAAAACATCAATTGCATCCCAAACTCTATGTTTGTATCCTTTCATGGTGTTATTCTTGGTTGCACTTATCCCTCTCACTTGGCTGACAACTAATTCACTGTCTCCATAAACTTTTAAGGCCTTAAGCCCTCTTTTTCTAACCCATTCTAGTCCATTGACTAGACTTTCATACTCTGCAGTATTGCTAGTGCAGGAGAAACTGAATCTAAAGGTAGTATAATACCTTTCTCCTTTTGGGGACACTAGCATATCACAACCACTAGAACCATGTCTACTTCTAGCCCCATCAAAAAATAGTTCCCAAACCTGATTGCTCTGATCCTCTGAATCAGTTTCCTCTTTGAGAAGGCTTGGCTCTATGGCTCCACTCTCTTGTATTAGACAACTTCCCAAACCAAAATCCCAAATAAGATGTTCCTGGGCCTCTAAATCTCTTTCATCTAGAAGAATATTAGGGATACTTTCTATCTTTGTACTTGCTTCACTAATGGTTTGGAAGTCACTGTCATCAAATATAGGACAATTTACATTGATGGCATTGGACACATATGGCTCTATATGGTGCGCTGCTAATGGTTCTGACTTAATGGTGACCTTGGTCACATACCTTTTATGAAATAACATGTGAGACCAATTAGAAGATAGGTAGCCTCCTATCTTGGCTGTAAACTCCCTTGAAAGACATATAGCAAATAATGCAGGGAGGTCTATGATATATATATCAAGGAGGATTGAAAAATTAGGACTAGCATGAAGGATTAGACTAGTATCCTGAGCCACACCTATAGTATTGATTGAGGATCTATCAAGTTGGGTAACCTTCTTTTGGAAGGGTTCATATTTTAGTCCTAACTGGTCAGCTACTTTCTTGGGCATTACAGTGCTAGTAGCTCCACTATCTACCATACAATTATGTACTAAAGATTTTCCAATGATTAAAGATACATAAAAGGGAGGTGGCTTTGAATTCCTACCTTGTGTGGCATTGCCTTTGGAGTTGCTACTTGGAGCCTCCTTTTCTTGACCAGTGTTAACCAACACTAGCTTTGCAACTTCTTTTGCAGGTTGGGGAGTTGCTACCTCTGTCATGGCCTTCTTCAAAATTTCAGGTTCTCCTAGAAGAGCCAAAGAGTCCCACATGGTCATGGTGACATTCACCTTCTTCATGTTGTCTATAATATTATAAGGTGTCACAATGTGTACTCTTTGTTGTGTCTTTGGCATAATGGTCTCTACCTCTTTGGAATGTTGGCCTTCTTTGCTTGCAATGACAGGAGTCTCCTTAGGTGTGATGGGATCAGCTTGCTGTAGTGGCTCTGCAAATGTAGTAGCTTTGGCATTGGAATATGCTCTCTCCATGTCTTGAGCTCTTCTTTTTGCTCTTGTAAAGGCAACAAAAGCAGCCTCATCATTGACTCCATTGAAGTCTAGTTGCTCCCCATTGAAAAGGGTAGTCTCATTCTCTTGTGATTCTTGTTGAGGCACTGACCCACTGGATGCAACCTTTGATTGAGCTTGTGAGGCATTTTGAACCATTAGAGCTTGGTTCATCCATCCATTTGAACATGTAGCCTGATTCTGAGGCTGATTACAAGGAAAACACCATTCATTCTCCATTACCATATTGTTTTGGCTAGGAACCATATCCCTCACTGGATTAGAAAAATTTAGAGGTGTAGGGTTATATGGTTGAAATGGTCTCTGATTAAAACTTTGTCTTTGTCCTTGATAGCCTCCTTGGTATGGTGGCCTATTTTGTTGATAAGGCTATCCTTGATTTTGATATTGCTAACTAGGACCTTGGCCTTGTGTTTGAAATGGTGGTCTAATTCCTTGACCTTGCTTCTTTAGATTTGTGACCTCTTTAGTCAAGGTCTGCAACAAGTTAGTCATTTCTTGCTGACTACTTTGCTGACTATTCTTTATTTCTTGTAACTCTTGAGAGAGACTAGCTATTAGCTCTTAACCATTGGTACTAGCTTGGGGTGCCAATATGGTGGGAATAGGGATAAATGGGGGTACTTGGGCAGGTGCAATGGGTTGAAGGCTAGGAAAAATGGGCATTGGAGGCCTTCTAGCAATCATGCCTGCTTGAATCAAACAATTTTTAGCCTTGACAACTATGTCAAAAGCTTGGGGTAGAGAAGTACCACCCATAGACTAGATCATGACATAAATTTGACCATTTAGACTTTGTAAATAGTAAAGGAAGGCATGATCAGCTAATGGTCTCTCTGAGACTAGGATTCTATTCCATGGTTTAAGGAATCTACTATTGTAATATGTCATTTGCTCTTGAGGGTCTCTCTTAATAGTCATTAACTGTTCAACTAGAGACAAATTATTTGATTTATCCTCAAAATGTTTACTTAATGCATCCCCTAACTCATCCCAAGAAGTAATAGAACCAATAGTTAAAGTTCTAAACCATTCTAGAGCCTTACCTTTTAAAGAGGCTGCTAATAACTTTGTGGCCACATCTTCTTGAGTAATCTTGTGTATGCTGCATATGGTGGTCACATCTCTTATGTGCTGAAAAGCAGTTGTCTGCCCTTCACCTGTGAAATCAGGTATACTCTTAAGTGCCACCAAAGGCACATCATGATGTTGAGCAAAGGCCAATGGACTACCTTGGTTGAATGGTGCAAAAGCAAACTATCTTTCCATTGTAGGTGCTGGAATCCAAAGATTGACAACTATATGAGCTGTATCTGTTGCTGGATTTGAATCTTCTTCTAGATCTCTGGTTAGAGATCTCCCTCTTCTTCAAGAATGAGAGGGAAAAGGTCTCCTTTTTGAAGTATCGGGAGGTGTAGATTGAACTCTCCTTGCAAGGGATGTCCTTTGAGTTGACTTGCCTTTGTGACTTCTCCTTGAGGGAAAATCTAAAAAATTGGTGGGCTTTGAGCTTCTAGTCTCAATCTTTCTCATAAAACATTAACAAGGTAGCTTGGATCCTTGAAATCAGTGGAGTCACCAAATATACTTGATAGAATGACTTCTAAAAGTTTGCACTATGCAATCTACATATCAGAGATAGCATAACTTTAACATGTTATAACTTCTAGTCCCACTGGGAGTGCTAGAATTGTTATACACTAAGTTTGTGCCTTTGCCTCAAGCTCTCTTGGTCTTGATAACTCAGTATAACATGGGAATCATCTCCAGGTTGTGGGACCTTTACTAACTGAGATGAGACCTCTAGGTTCTAGGCTAGTTCCTCTTGGATAATCACCCTAATTTTCTTTTAGACATGAAAGTAAAAATTTTGGAGGGAAAGGGATAGAATGAATGCTGGTAAGGGAAATGACTTAAAAGAAAACTACCTACTAGGTGATGCACCGAAACTAGGGTTTGGATCTTAGTATGTAGGAATGAAATCAATGAAATTTCAAGTCTATTAGGTCACAACTTACTGAATAGGCTTGCATAATTATTTCATAGGAGGGCCTGAAAATAAGGCACAAATTATGACCTACAAACAAACATTCACTTCTGCAACTCGGTCTAGGATTGAGACAAGACTGTTAAGGGGGTTGAGATATACCCATAAGAACATCTAAATCAGATCAAACACAGTAACACAAAAAATTGCAGAAAGCAAGAGGGATCAGGAACCCTAAAATAATCAATGAAAACATGCATATACTTTGATCCAATAAGAGATAATCCAAACAAGGAAGCATAGGGACATGAAGGATTGTCACAAAATACCTCTGCAATATTTGTATTATCAATGGGAGAAATACAACTGTATAAGCTAGAGGGTAGAAATGATACCATAGATGGCCTTTAAGAAAAGATGAATTTTCTTCTACAAATTGTCCAACTCTTGAGCACTAAAGGCTCCAAAACAATATATACATACTCAACTGCACGCAGGCAGGAGTCAAAATTAACCTAACTAGGGTTATAGATCTACAATAATGTCAAACCCTAAAAGGTACATTGATTACTCATCATGAAAATCTTTGAGAACACTGGCCAAAAGATCAGATCTTTCTCTTTGTATGTTGATCCTGGGCTAAGTCCACCTGCAAACACAACAAATTTGACCTATCTACCCACCTACAGCTCCACTAAGCCATGAAGGCTTCAAATCCGATCTTATTTCCCTAGAAGAGGCACTGTTTGAAAAGGTGGCGCCAACTCCTTCTAGCACTTCTTGGCACGGGAACATGGCATAGTACTCTACAACGCTGACCAATGGTCACCTCCATCACCCTCTCAACCACAACCATCCTGAGAATTAAACTCCTGAGCTAACCAACGTCGTGCATGGCCGAAAGAACGTAAAACCCTAGCAAAATCAATAGAAAGCATTCAAATTTTGAAATGTAACGGCTAGTAGATATATTTTAAAATGTGATCATCGATGTGAAATCTTCTTGGCAGATGAAAGACCATGATGCACCCTTTAAAACAGTCTAAAAATCCTTTCTGACAAGTCAACCGCCACCGTGGCAGTCAGCAACCAATAAAAAAAGAACAAATCAACATCTCTGACAAGTCACTGGACTGACATTCCTAAGAACACCATCAGATGGCTATTGCTATATTGCTGCAATAATGATCAAGCACTTTGGATTCCCAGTATAATGATAGCTGTGAGATCTAACCACGCTTTACCCTCTTTAGAAACCCCTGACCCCGCGGGCCCACTGACATCAGCCACATTACACATCAAACAACCAATCAAAATATGCCATTTTAGATACACATAGAAAATTTTTGACATCAGACCCACTGCTTGAGATACCGATCTAATGGTGGGCATATGATCTCGTAGCCCTAGAATATTCCTTACACTTTTACGCCAGCTGCTAGATCCTTACCTTCTGAGACCGCTTTGACAACAGACCCATGAAAAATCTAGTCATCACCATGTGGACCAACCAAATTTGAGCATATCAGCACATAAGGACCCACCAAAGGAAGTTCTGACACCAATCAAGATTGGTGGCTGTCGTAAGATCGCGAACCCTGACACAAACCCTTGTGAAGATACACCGATCGTTGATCCTCTGCAGATGTCAAAGCCTCTTGACCGCTAAAAGGGCCTAACCCCACTAGCACATGCTGAATCACTAAATCACCGATGAATCAGGAGCTGCCAAATAGGCTAAGGTGGCACTGGTCCCATTGACACATCGCAGCACAGGAAGAAAAACAAGATCGACGGCTCTCGCTATACCACCGATCGTAACACACGTGCATTTTTGGCTTGCGGAATGGTGAAGGCTGTCAGATCAAATTGACACTTAATGTCAGGGAAAAATATTTATGTACTGAGACATAGGAAAAATTAAACCACCAGACTTAGGGATTATTTTGCGCACATGCAAATTGGGATGACTTAAGTTGCCAAAAAAGTAACATAAAAATATAACAAGGCTTAGGGTTCTTTTGGATTTTTGAAAACCAACGGCTAGCTTTTCAAACTTTTCAACTGTAGGCTAGGGAGTAAAATAATTTGCAGAGGCTAGAGAACATGGAATAAATTTGTGAAAATTTCAGGGATGGTAGACATGGTAAAAATAGAGGTCTAGGTATGGTTTTTTAGCCAAACTGAATGCATAGGGAAATTTGGGTAACAATGACCATTTTGAACAATTTGGTATTTGTTTGTGACTCCATCATGTTTAGACTATAGATCATACTTCCATGGACATCCTAACAAAAGGTGACATACATCCATATCTACAATGTCACAAAGGACTCTATCCTTATAGTCTTTAATAGAGAAATCTACCCAAGCTTGTTCATTTATAAGGGTTTGCTACTCTTTTGTTAACCAAGATACATGGGATGGGTTTGGGTGGGGTATCTTTTCCATTTTTAATTTATCTACCATTTCCTTAGATACAATATTTTTAGTAGAACCAGAATCAATTACTAACTTGCATACCTTTCCATGGCTCTTGCAGTTGGTTCTAAAAAGACTTTTCCTTTGGGGAGGTTCCACCGATATTGGTGCTTGGATCAGAGTCCTCTTCATCATGAGGCTTACTCCATCTTCTCCTGTATAGTCTCTCACACTATCATTATCATCTTGTTTTACTAGGTTGGCTCTTCTTTCACCTTGATTATTCTACTTGTCTCTATCCGGACATCTATTGGTATAGTGCCCTGTCTGATTACAGTTATAACATCTGATTTGTCCATTGTTTCTTCCCCCATTTCTACCTCTTCCATTTCCTCTTTTACCTTAGTATCCACCTCTTGAACTGCTTTCTCCTTGGGTGTTTTCCTTATTAGCTTCTCCTTGTGGTCTATTATTTTGTCCTCTTCCTCCAAAGTTTCCTCTGCCTCTTTCATTCTTGGCTTTTCCTCTACCACTCTGTTCATTCCTCCTTAATTTTTCTTCCACTTTGAATGCCAATTGATAGCATTCATTCACTATGGTAGGGCTTGTCAAACTGAGTTCATCTTGAACTAAGACCCTTAGGCCTTGCATATACTGAGCAAGCTTTACACATTCAAGTTCAGCAAGCTTAGATTTCATCACCAATCTCTAAAATTCTTCGGTATAGCTAGAGATGTCCATCTCTTTTTGTCTTAGACTCATTCTTCTTTTATGAATTTGGACTTCATAATATTTAGGGACATAAGTTTCCCTAAGTAGGGTCACCATCTTCTTCCAAGTGGTGACTGGGTTCTTTTCATTCTTCACCATATCATCTTGAGTGAAGTTCCACCATGTGAGTGCAGAGCCTTTGAGCTTTGACTTAGCAATCTTCACCCTCCAATTCTTAGGGATGTCTTCACAATCAAAGAAACTATTTAGGGCATCCACCCAATCCATTACCGCATCTGGGTCCATCTTCCCATTGTATGTGGGAAACTCAAGCTTGGAATCCATGGTTCTCATCTCCATAGATTTTAGAGTCTTCATAAGTAGCCTCTGGTCTGCAGGACATTCTTCTTCCTCCTACTCAAGGGGTTCTTCATCACTCCTTGCTTCAACATTCTCAGAGTTTCCACTACCTCTCTTCTAAAGCTCTTCCTTCAGCCTGTCCATCTCTTGCCTCATCAGCTGCATCTCAGTGTGTCTCTGATCATCATGCTATGTCTTTTTCTCTCTCAGGTATCTTACTATCTCTGCATTGGTCATTCTTGATGACAATCCTCCATCATCTTCTCCTTCCTTGGTGTTGGTATATCTTTACGCTAAGGATCTTAGGTGCTCTAATACCACTTGATGTAGAGCTCTCCCCTATCTAGGTAGCTCAGTAAATGGTGAGACCTTCGGTGTTACTCTGAACCCAGAGTAGGATCAAGAGAGTTCTCTACACCTTTAGAAGATCCTTCGAAAAACAAAATTACACTATCCTCACTAGAGGATTCAATGTCTTCATCTAACTTGAACTCCCTCAGGTTCTACTAGTGCTTCATTGATACTCAGTTGGTACTCAGTGTCTATGTTAACCGAGTGGCTCGGTAGCTTTATTGAGTAGTTTACTAATGTTCAGTAATGGTTAGCGCAAAATGCCTTACTGACTTATCCTTCAGTTGGGAATCTAAAGATTTGATAAGGGGATGGAAAGTTTCTATACACAAATAAATGTCTTCTATGGGAGTGATTTCCACAACACAGCAGGATTTAAATAACAAGTTCAAAAGCTTAGACCTTGCCGAGCTCGTAGCCTTTCGATGAGGTTCAAGGGTTCTAGTTTTAGTTTCTTTCAAGACAAATAATGAAACAAAATATATTTAAGCCCCCTTCATTGACTTGTAACAATCCACAAGATCCTAAGGTCCTACACATAGATCAAAACTTAGTGACTCCTAGTCTGCTAGTCCCAAAAGGGCTAAGCGACTTGGTTGATGAAAGAAAACTTCACCAGTTGGTTATGCAAGGTTGACTACCAAATGCAATAGTGTTGGAATTCTAAAAGAGGTAACAATATAACTTCAAATTTATTTTATCCACCCCTGAAATGCTTCTGTCACTTCAGTTCTTCATTTCCTGAACCAAGCACATAGAGATGCTTGGCCTAGACTTTGCAAACAAATTTCTCCAAAAAATCCCCCTTCTTTTGCACCTTTGAGGAATTAAAATAAATGGCCCCTACTTGTATTTCCCTACTTCACATGGGATTTCCACAAAGGAAATGCAAGCTAGGGCATCCTCGACCGAAACCCTGGTCGAGGAGAGTTTCCCTAAAACCTAAAAACTTATTCTTCCAAATCTCGACTCCAATCTACAAACTGCTTCAAACTAAATGCAATGGAGTCCTCCTTCATGATACATGTCAAATCAACCAAATTTCTTCTTTTCACATTCGTGCAAATCCACACACACAATGTTTTCAATCCAGAACTTAGAGAAAAATAGGGATCTTTTTATTGATTGAATGCAAACATTACATAGAGTATCTGTACGGTTCAACAACCCGTGTCTTCCACCCACCTGTAAGGGCTATATGAAGAATTTCCTTAATGGATCCAACCATTTGTCAAATGGTTGTGACCATTGGGTGGTTGTGTAATAGGTCAATAGCAACTTTCCAAAGAAGTTGCTGACAACATTTCTTACATTCTTGCAACGTTTACAAAATGTTGCATTGTTTCTCTTAATGAGCCTATAGGCCTAATTCATTACATTATTGAAATAAATTAAAAGACACCTAGGAAACCTAACATCCTAAATGTGCCTTTGGACCATAGTAAAAACCCCATGGTTTATAACCACATCAAGGGTGACTAGGTCTTACAAGTAGGCTTATTAAAATTAACCTATGAATATAAATGTTGTGAAGAGTGGGAAGTGTTCCTTGGGTGCTGCTGCACCACTAAGATTAAGAGGGAACTGAAGATACTGGTGATATAGTGAAAAACAAGGAGAATGATAGAGAAATTGGAAAAGATTACTGAGAACATAGAGGTTGGTACTTCCACTACTAAAGAAATTGAAGTTGATGAACAAACACATGATTTAACCTCTACATCTTCTAAGGTAGAGGAGACAAAAGAAGAGGATACACTAGCATTGGAGAACACATACAAGAGAAAAAGGAAATCTAGTAAGTCTAGTAAGATTAATGTGCAAAAAGAAAAAGTAGAAAATGAGGAATCCAAAATGGATTAAGACAAGGAAGTGAAGAAGTTGAAAGAGAGGGGTAAGAAGAAAGCCCCTAATATTGATTTCATTGTCAAGGACATAATGGAGAGTGGTAGAATAGGAAATGTTACAAGAATATATGAATTATATAGTAATGTTCAAACAAAATAAAATTAGAGGAGGCTATCATATGGAGTACATCAAAAAATTTGTAGATCAACCAGTGAAATGTACAATGTCCTACCCAAAGAATTTTATAGATCAATTGATACAAGATGTAGAGAAACACTTAAATTGGATAGAGAGAACTTATACAAGTAAATTCAGATTTGAATCTTGGGGATACAAAGATAGTGGTTGAAGCCTACCATCAAGATTTCAAGATCAAGAACAAAGCTAAAAGAATGCTTATAGGTGACACATAGTGTTCATTATGAAACAATGGAGATATGGAATAAAAAGTTGAAAGTAAAAAATGAAGCATATCACAAGGAACAAGAAGATACTGATCAACAAAAAAATGTTGATGAGCATGATGTTGATAAATTTGATGATACATTCAATCGTAAAGAGATAATAGGTGATGTTATCTTAGAGATTCCTAAGAAAGTACATGAAATTGAAATAAAAGATGTTGGAAAAACCAGTAGAGAAGAAGTATTAATTGAAGTTAGTCCTATAAAGGAGGATACACCAAATGTACAAGCATAGATTAACGAACCACTGATAGGGCATGAAGAAGAAAATATCAAAGAAATTGAGGACTTAATCGTAGTGAAAAGAAAATTGAGTTTGGAAGAATCAAGTGAAAAGATGACACTCAAACAAGTAATTGAAGAAGAAGATAAAGATATTTAGAGACCTGTTGATGTCACAAAATTGTGCCCTAAGGAACTACTTAAGGTTTCTAAAAAATTGATGTTGAAAGCACAAAAAGACATGGCCAAAGAGGAGAAGAAGAAGGCTAGAGTAATAAAGGAATATATATATATATATTCTAGCTAATATAATTTTAGAATTGGAATATGATATAGACATAACACTGATTGATCAGTTAGATACATTGATAAAGGCTATTGTTGATCAAACACCCAATAGTCAGACTATGGCAATGAATTTGTTGGCTAAGTCTAATTATGAGAAGAAAAGAATAGTGAAGTTGGTGTAGAAGATTGTTAAAGATAAGGTGATAGTTTCAGGTCTAGTGGATGACATTAAGGTCACACCAAAGGAGGTTGGTTAGTTACTGATTAAAGTGTCCAAACTTTTAGATTTCACCAAGGACTTGAAGAAGAGAAGAGAAGAAACAAAAAAGGAGCTTGATAATTTATTTGATCAGTTTGATCCCATCTCAAGCTTTGTAGTTGATTATAATGCCAAAGTGAAAATGATCACACATAAGGTGAAGCAGATTCAGCGAGAACATGACAAGAGGGTCATCATGTTAATTGAGCTACAATCATACTTAGCCCCTATAGTAGAGGTGATGTAGTAAAATGTGAAGAATGTAGAATCCATAATTGGAATACCTAACATGAGTACTTTGGATTCCATGGAGGAGTTGGCATCTAATCTACATGGACAAATCATTGCAATGGACCATTTGAAGAAGTCATGGGAGATGTCATTGGAGACAACAAAGGAAAACAAAAAGTTGTTATTGACATCTAATGTGAACATTTGTCATTTTTGTCAAAAGGGGGAGATATGTAAGGATAAGTAAACACATGTATATGTAGATATATATATGATTTTATGATGTATAGTGTCAGGGGGAGTCTATGTTTATTTTCTCTAATCAGTGTTAAGAGTTAGACATATTTTTACTCACTATTTACCATGAATGCCAAAGAGGGAGATAGTTAGCATTATGATGATTTTAGTGAGTGGTTAAAGGTGATTTCTATTTTGGTTGTCTTTGATGCAAACATAGTCATATCAGTTGACTAGGACAATCATTAAGGTCAGTGTTCAATTGGCAAGTAGATTTCAGCTAAGTATAGTGAGCGGTGTACATGAAGAACAACTACAAATGAAGATTTTGGTAGCAATCATGTTTGGGAAGGAATTATGTTGATCTATCCTAGATATAGCATGGTTAAACTCTTAAGTCATCACAGTTGTGACCACAATTCATTTGGATGATTGATATGCAAGAATTTGAGTAACATAGGTTACTGTTGGAAGAGATGATTTTCTTGAGCTACTAGTGGTAGATCTTTGATCGGTGACTGGTATGGTTAATATGGTGGATAGAGTTGGTATGGTGATGTATCTTAGATGTTAAGGATTTGAGGAGCTTCCATTTATATTCTCAAGGCAAGCAATAAGGGAAGATTCTAGAAGATGTTTGGGATAGTCAAAATGTTTTGACTGTTCTTGGAATTATCACATGTAAATCCTATATTGGGCCGACACGGTGTAGGAACATTGATTTGTACATCGTGATATGTGATCTAGTGTGAATTATTTAAGAGGAGAGATGCAAAATTGAATTTTGGAGAAGATTAAGGTGGTGTAAGTCAAATATTTTTTGGGTAATGCTCCTATTGCAAAAGTGTGTTGTTGGTTGATGGTATGAAGTGAAATTCATGTTTTCTAGGGTTGTGATTAGAATATTAAGTAGAGGCATATCAGAGAGTAGTTATAGAGATAAGAGAATAGATTAGATCTGATAGGAAAGTAGTGCTACATCTAGATCTTACTTGTTGTTCCCTAATAGTTGTAGCAAGAAAAATCCCTTAACCAAGTGGACTTTAACAGGTCTTATATTATAAATTCCTTAACTGGGTGAACTCATATCTAAAGAGTTTTAACTTCTCTAGCAAGGTAGATCTTAGTAGATATAATTATACTCCTAACCATGCACTAATCACTCCTAACAGGGTGAAACCTTAGAAAGGGTATTTGTAGCTCCGAATAGGGAAAACATTTTTACTGTAGTGAAAGGTTTGTGGGTGTCTACCCCACCATGGTTTTTTTCCTCTAACCGAGGGTTTCCACGAGAAAAAATATGTGTGTTATGTGTGATGCATGTGTGGATGTTTGATGTTATTTATGTTTATGTCATTGCATCAGTTACATGTTTTTCTTTTTGGAATTTTTTGTTAAAGGAATCTAGATTTGTGGTTGAATTAGTAGGTTATTTGTTTGTATTGACTCACCTTCCTTCTCAGCACCTAAGAATTCTAATAGCTAAGGTATTAGAAATGGTGAGTAGTTATATAATCATAGGGGGATTTATTTTGATGCAGGAGCATCCTAAGTGTAAGGGAAATCTTGCATCACCCAAAAATATTTTTTGGTTTCTTTTTAATAAGGGCTATCTTGTGCAAAATTGCTATTTTTGAAAAATTACTATTTTTAGGAAGTTTTTCATTTGAGCTTAGAATGTTCTATTTTCCTCCCTAGAGGTTCACTTTGGTTATATCTTCATGCTAGTAAAGTTTCATTTCAAGAAGAAGATATTAAATTTTTTTGGTACTGGCAGTAGGGTAGAAAAAATTTGAACTCAATTTTGAAGGCTTTAGAGACTCAGAAAGGGGTCAAAATTTTGGATAACTACAACTTGTGCAAGTCAATCATTGTAGAGAAATTAACACCATTTATGAAATGGGGTTATAATAACCAATTAGGTCAATGAGCGATGAGTTATGGTCTACAGAAGTTGCGCTACCTAAAATGAAAGAAAATGAAATTCCTTCAAAATTTATTTTTGAGTTCCCAGAGTTGTTTGGACCTATTCTAGTGTAATGAAAATGAATAATAATATCTTAGGGATGGTGAGCCTCAAAATTTAGGGTTAAAATTTCTAGAACCTTCTTGGGTGGTTAAAATTGCCTATATAATGAAGGCTCATAGGGTTATCTAGAGTAGTTTTGGAGAACAAACATCTGGTGGTTCTGGCTTGCAGAATATTGTATTGAAAAATCCCATGTGGTTGTGCATGTTATATTTTTGAATATTGTAATTCCATGTCATGCCCATAAAAATTCACTCCAAAAGACACCAACTTTTTTTTTGGAAGGTTAAATAAGTTAATGTTTAGAGGTTAACAAAGAACTAAAGTTTGAACGGATCTAATGTATATTTATCTAAAGGTGATGATAACTAGAATTCTTAGGCTGTCTACTACGTGGGTTTACCATACGTCAACATCACACTACATTAGATCATGAAGGTTTATTTATTAAAGCGTATTGGCATTATAGCATAAGCAACTAATCTGCTAACTAAGCTTTACAAATTCCATTAATTATAAAATTAAGTTACAAATTAACTTAAAATTTCATATAATTTATTCCATAATCCTACGTACATTCAACCCTTAAAAGACTTAAATAAAAACATATTTGTTGAATAATAATTATATTAATTATTAGTGTTTAATAATTAATATAATTATTACATAACAAGGTAAGCAAATAAATTATTAAATAATAAGATTAATGAATTACAAATATTAGCTAATATAGAATAATACTTAATATTTTAATTAATTTATTAATGATTATTAATTAATAAATTAATAATATTTATATTAATTAATATAAATATTAAATAATATTTGTATTAATTAATAATATTAATATTAATTAATAGAAATATTAAATAATATTATTAACTGATAAATGAATTAATAAAAATAAAAATAACTAATTTTTATTTATTTATGTGGGGCCTTACCCCCCCCCCCACCACGGCTCACTTTTAAAGTCCCCGAGGGGACTACCATGTGGGGGCCCTGCTGCAGTGCAGACCCCCGCACGACACAGTAGGGTCCTGTCGTAGTAGGCCTGTCATAAGCGGCAGTACCTGCTATGGCATGTAGTTGGGCATGTTATATTTTTGAATATTGTAATTCCATTTCATTGGAGATAATAGAAAGCTCATTTCTTGTCCTTAAAATTCATTGTTATTCTCAATTCCATTGTGTGTGTTTATGTTAATAAAGGGGAGTGCCCTTCATCATATTTGTGTCACTCTAAATCTTTGATGCTCTAAACTTATTGATTATATTTCTGCAATAGTTGGACACTTAGTTAATTTTTCTCTAAGTGTTTCCATCAATGCCAAAGGGGGACATTGTTGGCATTTGATGAAGATGATCATGTGATGAATGTTGTAGTGTTTACATTACTGGAAACAAATCTTATAAGATGATTTTATCCATTGTACCAATGAAAATTTTGATTACACATTTCTAAGTATCCAACATATCAGTGATAACATAGTCAATCATGGTGAATGCGATGTGTGGTGATGATCTGGATAGTTATGGTGGTGCGATTGGATAGGAAGAATCTAAAGGTTCGTGTCAACACACATCTATGACCAAATAAGTAGATTTGAAGTACATATGAAGATTTGGTGGGAACATCAATGTTATTGACAAGAATAGTTAACCAGTCTGTCAAGATGATGAAATCAAGGTAGCAGTTGGATAACAGTAAATAATTATTTTATTTTTGAATTGTACTATTGAGGGTCGACCTTGAGGATTTCAATTTACTATGTTGGCAGGATCACTTATAAAATTTGGATGGATTTCACAGGCTGATGTCAATAACACATTTTAGGGATACTCCACCGGCCTAAATCTTTGTATTAGAGATGAAATCATAGAGAAAAAGAGGTATTTAAATGTTGTGATGATTGTGATTGCTGCATGTGAAGATTGTATACTTAGAAAAATGATTTGAGAAGTATTGAAGCGTATCCGTTAGGCGATGTGTGCTACATTTAGATCATTCTTATTGAGTTCATTCTCAAGGAAAGTTCTAATAGGCTTGCGGTCAAAATCCTCTAACCAGGTTACTCCTAACAAGGTACATGCAAAATCCTAATAGGTCTGAAGTTTAATTTCTTTAACCGGGTGACTCTTAGAAGGAGTTATAAATCCTCTAATAGGGTAGTTCCTAACATGACTTTTTAATAGCTTCTAATCAGGTTATAGATACTCTTTATTGGGTATACCCTTAGTACTACTTTGTAATAATCCTAACAAAGAAAATGTTATTTGTGCACTAGTGAGATTAGTGGGTGATAATTCCCACCATGGGTTTTCCCTCTAGTAAATGTTTCCACACAAAAAGATTGGTATTTTCGTGTTGATTACATGTGGATATTTTATGTTATGCTTCTATATTATAATTAAATTTGCATGTTGGTTAATCTAGAAGTTTATTAAATGGGCATGACCCCATTCTATAAAATATGATCCCACTCTATAAAATATTATAAATTTAAAAAACAAAATGTGACTTCATTCTACACAATTTGACCACATTCTAAAAATGCAACCCCATTTTATAAAATTTGAATTACCATCTTGAGAATAACTTCATATTTTGGTTTGGGAAAATTCTTGTTTAACCAAACCAATAACTTAGATTTTCTTTGGCCTGCACCTTGGAGGGCATCTCAATGTTTAGAAAAAATACACACTTTGGACAAATATCATAATACATTTTTTGTAGAATACTTTACAAAAAAATAAAAACCCTTATAGATGAGACTATGTAGATTCTAAATATGCATTTTTTTAAATTTTTTTTTTTTTTTTTTTTCAATTAATTTCTACTGAAACAGGTGTAGAAACTTGAAATAACATCTATTCTTCTTATTTTATTCTTTTTTAATTATACAGTTAATTTTTTTTATATGAAATAACACTACAAATAATTATATGCACTTTAGAAAAAAGAATAAAAAATGATAAATTTAGGTTAAATTATGTGTCATACATGAGGGGTTTAAAAAATAGTAAGTATGCCCAATAAATAATTACTAAAAAATATTATTCAAAAAAAAATTACAAACAAATATTTCCATGAATCTTGACTATGTTACATACCATTTCCCAAAAGGATTCAATGAAATAATTTCATTTAGGTCAAATTATGCTTGTCGTACACGAGCATGGTATGGTGCTTAAAAGGTGACTTTTAAAATGTGGTTTTCAGTAAATTCCTATTGAAAATTGATTTGTAGTATATTTCTATTTAATTAAATTCAAGATTTGGAAAGTAGACTTCTATTACTACAATTCCTATTACTAACTTGTTTTGAGATTTAATCTCTAAGTGCTTCAAATGTTTAGGTAAAATAGGTGAAATTTGAAAAAAAAGAGGGAAAAATAGTTCTTCTTTTTGGCTAAAAAGTGGACTCAACTTCTTGTTTCCATCCATATCAAATTATGTTCCTCCGAATCTTTCTTATCATTATAAATATATGTTGTTCACAAGATGCTAAAGGAGTTACAATGATTAGAGTACACAGAGCTATGTCTATTTCCAAACATGGACCATTCTGTAATGATCGATCACTAGGTGTGTCACTAGTAGACAGAGTTAGTGCTTTAGATAACATCAAAGACAACTCATAACCATTTTTATAGTTTCAACCATGTCATCTAAACCATCACACAAATTTATTATTATAGCTAGTTCAATAGAAGGATGAGGAGAAGAATCCCTCAGATTCAAAACCTTTACTAGGAGAATACCCCCTTCTCATAGAAATTTCACGAGTCACAACATGATGCATTTGGTGATTTTCTCTCACAATATGAATTTTTAGTTATCATTCAAAGATTATATAAAAGGAGGTTAGGTATCACTCAACATCAATTCCTTTTCTTCCTTTTATCTAGGAACAAAAGAAGTAATACAAGGAATCTCTAAATATTAAGAGATAGGATGAGATTCAAATGGTATTGGACATTTTCCTTGTTTCCCTTTATTGGATCGTGGAGATGGAAGCACAACATACATACAAGATAGTCTAGGACTAGGAAGGACTCCGAGTCTAGGATGTGGTTCACTCACTACTTGTGTGGTATGAAGAGTTACTGAACTATATCCATGTACATAGACAAATCTTGGGCTTAACAATTAGAGTAGGTCCAACTGCCTAAGAATAACTCATCTATTTTATTTCCTTTAAAATTTACACCTTAGACTTTTGTTGAATGTCCACACCTCACCAGATTGATGTCATTTTGATGATTTCAAGATTACTAAAATAGTTGATATTTTCATTAACCAAGTTGTAAGAAAAGAGAAAGAATTAAAATTAATGAAAAATAAATCCAAAAAACTTAAATTATCATATTGTTCGATTTTATCAATAAAAGGTAAGAAAATAATTTATATTACTATTTTTTGTTATAATTTATTGGTGAAAAATTGAATATATTTTCAATGAATTGATTTTCATTTCAAAATTACATCCTTTAACATAAAATTTTTATTATTTATTTTGATATCAAATTTAAAAGAAAATAATTTAATGAGATTTCCTTTCATTTACATTCAAACTCAATTTTTTTTTAATAAAAATGTATACTCATTTTTTAAATTTCAATAGGAGTATACATTAAACCCAATTTAGGGGATCATATCGGAAGGAAAGAACCGAGTACAAAAAACCTCCGGTTGTAGCTCTTGTAAGAAGCCTGCGACCTAAGACACTATTACAATAGTATGACAAGAGGCCATAATTATGAACAAATACATATATAACCCAAATCAAAGCCCAAGAAAGACATCCACAACTGAAGACCAGAAGAACATCCAAGAATAAATACATCCCAGTACAAATTTTAAAGACTTTTAAAAACACTTTTTCTTTTAAGAATTATTTTACTATGTGAGATTTTAAACCTTTTTCCAAACACTATAACTATTTATGAATTATTTTTATTAATATTAAGTAGGAAAGGGTTCCACTTAGTTATACTTCCAAATCCAAAATCATTTATCAAAAAATAAACCAACACTTAAGAAATGACTATTTATATACTTTTATTTTCAATCACTAAAATAACTATTAAATTTTATTTTATTTTAACATAAAATTCCTATTATTTATTTTGATATCAAATCTAAAAGAAAACAACTAAATGAGATTTCCTTTCATTTACTTCAAACTCAATTTTCTTTGTTGAAATGACCTTTAAAAACTTTTTCCCAAACACTATAACTATTTAATTCAATTTTTTTATCAATAAAATATAAGAAAAAAATTTATATTGCTATTTTTCTTATAATTTATTCGTGAAATTGAATCCATTTTTAATGAATTGATTTTCATTTCAAAATTACGGCCTCTAACATAAAATTTCTACTAGCTTATATATATTTATATATAATACGTCGAGAGTAATCCTTCTAGAGGCGCCTATTGTAGCTTGCAATTCAAAGAAGATAGGCACCTCAAGAAGGATTACTCTTGGTGTATTATATATATAAATATATATAAGCTAGTAGCACTCACAATGCAACATAGTAGACATTTTATGATTTCTAATGTTTATGTATATGGCGGAAAAATAAAATAAAATCAAATTGTTAGGGCAACAATTAGGTTTAATGTTTAAAAAAAAATAGTATATATATAGTTATAAATGATAAATTATTTTACGTTATGATTAGGGTCCAGGTAAGAGTTACACTTAGGGTTAGGGTTAAGGATAGGGTGGGAGATAGGGTTAGTAGGATATTTTACGTTATGAGTTAGGGTTTGAGTAAGAGTTACAGTTAGGATTAGGGTTAGGGATAGGGTGAGAGTTAGGGTTAGTAGGACATTTTAGCTTATGAGTTAGGGTTTGAGTAAGAGTTATAGTTAGGGTTAAGGTTAGGGATAGGGTGAGAGTTAGGGTTCGCATGACATTTTGGCTTATGAGTTAGGGTTTAGGTAAGAGTTATAGTTAGGGTTAGGGTTAGGGATAGGGTTAGAGTTAGGGTTAGTAGGATATTTTACGTTATGAGTTAGGGTTCAAGTAAGAGTTACAGTTAGGGTTAGGGTTAGGGATAGGATGAGAGTTAGGGTTAGTAGGACATTTTAGCTAAAATATAATTAGGGTTTGGGTATGATTTATACTAAGGGTTAGGGTTAGGGATATGATGAGATTTAGGGTTAGTAGAACATTTTACATTATGAGTTAGGGTTTGGGTAAGACTTATAGTTAGGGTTAGGGCTAGGGTGAGAGTTAGGGTTAGCAGGATATTTTACCTTATGAGTTAGGGTTTGAGTAAGGGTTACAGTTAGGGTTAGGGTTAGGGATAGGGTGAGAGTTAGGGTGAGTAGGATAATTTACCTTATGAGTTAGGGTTCAAGTAAAAGTTACAATTAATGTTAGGGTTAGGGATAGGGTGAGAGTTAGGGTTAGTAGGACATTTTACGTTATGATTAGGGTTCAGGTAAGAGTTATAGTTAGGGTTAGGGTTAGGGTTAGGGATAAAGTAAGAGTTAGGGTTAGTAGGATATTTTAGCTTATGAGTTAAGGTTCATGTAAGAGTTATAGTTAGGGTTAGGGTTAGAGATAGGGTGAGAGTTAGGGTTAGTAGGACATTTTAGCTTATGAGTTAGCGTTTGGGTTAGGGTTTGGGTAAGAGTTACATTTAGGGTTAGGGATAGGATGAGAGTTAGGGTTAGTAGGATATTTTATGTTATGAGTTAGGGTTTGAGTAAGAGTTACAATTAGGGTTAGGGATAGGGTGAGAGTTAAGGTTAGTAGGACATTTTAGCTAAAATATAATTAGGGTTTGGGTATGCTTTACACTAAGGGCTAGGATTAGGAATAGGGCGAGATTTAGGGTTAGTCAAACATTTTGGATTATGAGTTAGGGTTCAGGTAAGACTTACAATTAGGGTTAGGGTTAGGGTTAGGGTGAGAGTTAGAGTTAGTAGGATATTTTACCTTATGAGTTAGGGTTCATGTAAGAGTTACAATTAGGATTAGGGTTAGGGATAGGGTGAGAGTTGGGGTTAGTAGGATATTTTACCTTATGAGTTAGGGTTCAAGTAAGAGTTACAATTAAGGTTGGGGTTAGGGATAGAGTGAGAGTTAGGGTTAGTAGGATATTTTACATTATGATTAGGGTTCAGGTAAGAGTTATAATTAGGGTTAGGGATAGGGTGAGAGTTAGGGTTAGTAGGATATTTTACGTTATGAGTTAGGGTTCAAGTAAGAATTATAGTTAGGGTTAGGGTCAGGAATAGGGTGAGAGTTAGGGTTAGTAGGACATTTTAGCTTATGAGTTAGGGTTTAGGTGAGAGTTACAATTAGGGTTAGGGTGAGATTTAGGGTTAGTATGACATTTTAGCTTATGAATTAGGGTTCAGGTAAGAGTTATAGTTAGGATTAGGGTATGGGATAGGGGGAGAGTTAGTGTTAGTAGGATATTTTATGTTATGAGTTAGGGTTCGAGTAAGAGTTATAGTTAGGGTTAGGGTTACAGATAGGATGAGAGTTAGGCTTAGTAGGACATTTTATCTAAATAATAATTAGGGTTTGGCTAAGAGCTACACTAAAGGTTAGGGTTAGGGATAGGGTGATATTTAGTGTTAGTAAGACATTTTACATTATGAGTTAGGGTTTGGGTAAGACTTACAATTAGGGTTAGGGATAGGGTGAGAGTTAGGATTAGTAGGATAATTTACCTTATGAGTTAGGGTTTAAGTAAGAGTTATAGTTAAGGTTATTGTTAGGGATAGGGTGAGAGTTAGGGTTAGGGATAGGGATAGGGTGAGATTAAGGATGTGGTTAGGGATATGATGTTAGGTTTATAGTTAGGATTAGTATCATATTTAGTATAACATTAAGGTTTAAGATTAGGGTAAGGGGTTAGGGTTAGGGTTACTAATATGGTGAGGCTTAATCATGGGTTAATGATGGGATGCACAATGTCAAGTTTGGATTAATATTAGGGTTAAAATATTGGTTAAAGTTAGCATGAAAAATAGGGCTAATTTAAGGTTATGTGTAGTGTTATGATGTATGGTTTATAGTCAGGGTTAAATCATATGTAGTGTTAGGTATAGGGTTAGTATTAGGGTTTTTGTGAGAGTAAGATTATGAATGTAGTTAGTGATGCGATCTAGGTTTTAGATTTAGGATTAAAGTATCATACTTGGTAATACTTTTTTGGATGTTGTTTACAATTTAACATGATAATTATCATTAGTATCTTATTATAGTTACCATTTAACGTATTGTAAATGGTAGGGATATGGTAAAAACTAACTCAAGAATGGTTACCATGTATAAATAATTATAATGTTAATGATAATAAATTATAGCTAGGGTTAGGGTTATGATGAGGGATAAGATTCTATGTTTACAGTTAGGATTAGTATCATATTAAGGGTTACTATAAGCATCATGTTTACCATTTTATATATGGTGATCAAGAGGGTTATGGTTACAATTAGGTTTTAAGTTTAACCTTAGTAGTACTATTAATTTTGGACTTGCACCTCTCACATTAAAGGTAAAGATTAGGGTAAGGGGTTAGGGTTAGCATTATAGTTAGTAATATGGTCAAGATTACTAATAGTTATGGTTACATTTAGGCTATTATACATGTAGGGTTAGGGTTAGGGTTAGGATCAATTTAAGGTTGTGTGCAGTGTTAGGATGTATAATTTATAATTAGGGTTACATCATATGTAGTGTTAGGTATATGGATAATATTAGAGTTTGTGTGAGAGTAAGATTATGGACATAGTTAGCTATGGGATATAGATTTTAGAGTCATGATCAAAGTATCATAATTGGGAATATATATTTTGATGTTGCTTACAGTTTAACATGATAATGATCATAATTAGTATCACACATAACGTTATCATTTAAGGAATGGTCAATGGTAGGGACATGGTAACAACTAACTTGAACAGTTAGCATATTAAATTATAACTATAATGATAATGATAATATACTAGAGTTAGGGTTAAGGTTACGATAATCATTGCTATTAATTTAACACCATTCTATGGGTTAAGATATAGTTTTGTTTTAGTTTTCATTTAATATTTAATTTTAATAGTTTATTTTATATAGTTAAAGGTTTTGGTATAGTTTTTTAACATTGATTAGGGTTAGGCTAGAAGTAGGAATGAATAAGATGTCCTCTATAATTAATTCCTCACATTTACTCGGCATATCCATTGAAGGAATAAATATTAGAAATACAGAATTCAACAAAACATGCTACAAAATATTCCAAGTATAGGGGTAATCATGATGGGAATAGCCAAACTATTTATTTATTATCTTATTCATGAAACTCACAGAGATGAAAAGGGAAATAGAAGTCCCAATACAACTATTCAGATAATTAAGAAGGCTGAAAGCCAAGATAAGAAAGATCTAAATCAATAACATTTCTCCATAATGATGCAAGCACATCACATATTCTTCAACAATAAATTTGGATATTGTGACCCTTATTTGTACAATGCTCACGGTAGATTTCTTTCATCATTGATAGAAATGCATCCACTTTTGCACATGTCCCATGTAGAACTTTCACAACATCTACCATCTACATTATATCTAGTTCATCAACATAGTCAACTGATAATGTTTTCTGCTCCACAACTTTGATTATAGTTATGCATGAGTCTACAATGATTCACCTAGACTTGCCAAATTCAGTCTCAAAGACATCATTTCTAGCCACCGAAGTAGAGGGGCTTGTAACCATGATGTTCGACTCTCTTTCAGAGGCAGCCATGGGTAGAATAGTATTGTGCAAAGTTTTAAACAAACATTAGTATATAGAATTAATCAGAATAACCATTTTGCATTGCTATTTTGCACTTTACATGTTACTTGTAATGGAATAATATATATTATTTTGTGGATTTTTTAATATTTAAAGTAGCAAAAAGTTAGGTTTGGAAACATGATGTAATTTATATTATTCTTAATTTTAAATGTTATCAATAATTTAAATACTTAAATAATTAAGAAATCTAATGTATTCTTAATCTAGTTTAAAAAGAAAACTATTAAGATTAATATAATACAAATTTCATTAATATGGAGGCATTGCCATCCACAATGTTGATAAAAATTATTTATGACAATGATGTAAAAAATACAAATTATTAAAATATAAATGTAAAAGAATTTTTTTTTTTAAAATGTAACATTTAAGAAACAAAATAAATTAAAGTAATGTATACTTAATCTAATTAAACTAGTGTATACTTAATATTTTATAATTTTAACTAAGGAAGAAGAAATATTGTTCACCATTTTAAATCATTGCAAATGAATAATCTAAATAATCTAAATCTAAAGCAATATGGTGGCATTACCCTCCATATTTAAATTTAAATCTAAATATTAAATGAAATAATGATCAAATATTAAAAAAAATATCTAAAAAGAAAATCTAAATCTAAAATGCAAAATCCTTAAATAAATCATTTATAAAATATGAAAATAATATAAAACATTCACATAGTAATGTTTGAAATATGTCGGCATTGCCTTCCACTTTTCAAATATTACTACATAAATAAAAATATTCAGAATATATTTTTAATTTCAAAACATAAAAATTAAATATATTATTAATTTTAAATGTTAGTAATAATTGAAATATATAAATAATTAAGAAATCTAATGTATGCTTAATTTGATTTTAAAAAATAACTATTAAGAATAATAGAATACAAATTTCATTAATATGGCAGCTTGCCATCTACAATAATGATAATGATGTAAAAAATGCAAATTATTAAAATATAAATGTAAAGAATATTTTTTTTAAAATATAACATTTAAGAAACAAATTAAAGTAAACTAATGTACACTTAAATTTAGATCTAAATATTAAATGAAGTAAAGATCAAATATAAGAAAAAACTTATCTAAAATGTAAATCTAAATATAAAATACAAACTATTTAAAATGTAAATATGGATCTAAAATGCAAACTATTTATAATGCAAATCTAAATGTAAAATGCAAACTATTTAAAATGCAAATCAAAATGAAACATGCAATTCAAAATGAAACATGCAAATCAAACATTCTATTGATTTACATTTGCTTGTTTGATTTTGAATACAAATCAAACATGCAAATGTAAATCAAGCTATATTTTAAATGCAAATTAAATTATTTTAAATGAAATCAAACATGCAAATCAAAATAAAATATGAAAATCTAAATCAAAGTATTTTAAATGCAGATTGAAATCTAAATATTTTAAATGCAACTAAATCTATGGAAAAGTAAAATACAAAATGAAAATCTCACTTGGAAAGAACTTGCTCCAAAATTGAATCTAGTCTTGGCTTCTCTAAAACTCTCCAATTCTTCAAACTCTACAAAACAACAAATGAAATGTTGCAAAATGAGAGGGAGGGGGAGAAAGAGTGGGAGGATGGTTTTTGAATTTGAGGCACGATGGGAAGCTAGAAGCACCTGGAAATGCCGCGGAATCTAAGCCAGGGATAGGCGAAAAAGTTCTGAGATCAGTGTTAGATGAGGGGGAAAATGATGGTGGGTCAAGCTTGGCCTAACCCAGTAAGGACAACAGTCCTATCTTGGGACTAGAGGTGGAAAAGGTTGAAAATTCTAAGAAAGTTGAAGGGTCAATGAAACAACAAGAAGATTCCTCACATGGTGGTGATTCGAACCGAGGTAAGCGGAAATGGTCGGGTCTTTTTGGTGTTAAACCCTTTGGAAAATCTTCTTTCCCTAAGATAGATATTGTCTCATATCCAATTAAGGGAGATATAGGTATTAGTTCATACCTAACCAAATCATGGACCATGCTATTTCTATTACGGTTTCTACCCTAATAGGAAAGTTTATGGGTCCTCGACTGAATATAGATTTGGTGAGATCTTTCACACACTAGAAATGGAAACTCAAAGGACATGTGGATGTTGTGGCTATACCTAAAGGTTTCTTTTCCTTAGAATTTTCCAATGGAGAAGACCTTTCTAAAGTGTTGTGTGAAGGCCCTTGGATGATGGGTAAATCCTTTGTATCCCTGCAGAAAGGTCAGCAAATCTGGACTATAATGAAAGTTTCTTCATTTATGCACCTGTTTGGGTTCACCTGCCAGGCTTGTGTTTGGAATACTAGCGTGAGGACATACTGGTTGCAATAGTAGGTTCCTTTGGTGAACTGCTTACTATAGATCAGATGACTGCAGCTTGAACTAGATAAGTGTTTGTTAGGATCTATGTTAATATCCAGTAAGACACAAAACTACCTCAAATAATAACACTTAAATCAAAGGTAGGTAAGTGGATACAAGAAGTAGAATATGAATATGTGCCATTTTCTTGTTTCACTTGTAAGAAACTTGGTCATTGGGATAATAATTTCCCTCTGAAGCCTCCAAAAGACAAGAAAGAACAAGAGACTAAAAGAGCTAAGAAAGTGGAGTGGAGGAAAAAAAAGAGGATATCCAAAAACCTCCTGAAGATCATAACCCTTGTTCTAATCTTGTGGAGAATCCAGAACTCTCAGAACTTGATAAGGATGTAACATGAGAACAAAAGGAGGTAGAAAACCAAGTAGAGATGAACAAAACTAAGGATCTTATCATCTTGAATAAAAAAACTAAGGAGTCCCTTGATTCTTCAGCAGGAATAGACTCCAAGTTGATTTCAAGAGTTGAAGATATCCTGGACTCCACCTCAAAAAATGGATCCTAGATAGGTCAACAAGGGACTGATGATAGCCTAATTGCTTACACTGTAGAAGATCAACTCAGTAGTGGAGCTTCAAATGCTAGCCTTAATGACTCTAACTTGAGGAAGGAACAACTAAGAGGTAAGAATGAATATTACAAGTCTATTGAAGTTGAGAAAAAGAATAACCCCTAGATTGAAGTCAAGGAATGTAAAAAATCTCCTAGCTGGAAAGGAACAGGACCCCAGTCCCAAATAGAATCTCAAAAAGACCAGACTCTTTTCTTAGGAAAAAATATCTCAAAAGTCCCTCTAGGATGTTGTGCATCTAAATCAAGAAAAAAGAGCGGACAATTTAAACAAGGTGGTGTCCAGACTAGAGGCCAATAGCAAAAATAAGACACTGGTACCCCTAAGAGAGAAAGAGGAAGAATATTTGAAAAAGACCAGAGGGAGATGGAAGCTAAAAAGAACATAGCGGATGGAAGAGAACTTACCATCAATCAGGTCTATTCCCTAATCCTTAAATGAAGATTTTATCATTTAATATAAGAGGTCTTAATGGACTTCATAAGCAAGATGTAGTTAGGAATTTAGTTAGAGATACCAATCCTGATATTCTTTTGATTCAAGAAACTAAGATGTTGAAAGATAAGGTTGCAAAAATTAACCTTCTTAAAAAAGGGAAGAATTTTGGTAGTGATTCTGATGGTGCTTCAGGAGGTTTGGTTATTTTCTAGAATTCTAATTGTTATAATTGGTACCTATTGAGAGAGGAGAAGAATTTCCTGGTAGTTAAATTTTGTAGCATTAAGGATAACTTTTCGTGGACCTTGATCAATGTGTATGCTCCTAATATGAAGTCAGGAAGACTTAAACATTGGAAAATGCTACATGAATTTAGGATATCTTATCCTAATAAGAACTAGATGATTATGGGAGACTTCAACACCTCCCTGAAAGAAATAGATAAAAGAGGTGGGAACATAACTCAAGTGGAAAGCAAGGTTTATTTGATGGAATTCATAAGTAATGAAGGTTTTCTAGACGTTGATCTTGAAGAAATAAACTACACCTAGTCTAGTAGGAGAGTGGGAGATGATCTTATTCAGGTTAAGCTTAATAGGGTTCTTTTATCTCCAGAGTGGTATGCAAAATTCTCTTGTTCACTATCATCCCTCAACCATATTGGGTCAGATCACTATCCTATCTCTTTTTCTGCTAATTCCTTTAGTGGTAAAAGAAATGCTCCCTTCAAATTTGAAAAGATGTAGCTTGCTCATCCCGACCTTGAAAACAAAATAAGGGATTGGTGGAATATTAAAGTGGAAGGAAAAGCTATGTTCCAAGTGGAAAAAAAAATGGCAAATGTTAAAGCCAAAGTAAGACAATGGAATAAGGATGTCTATGGCGGTATCTTCCAATCCAAAAGAAAGATTCAAATTGATTTAAAAGAAATGCAAGGTAAGATCCAAAGTATAGGACTGATCGAGGACTTGAAAAAAGAGGAAAATCAAATCCTGGTAGATTACCACAAAATCATTTTGAAAGAAGAGACCTTTTGGAGGCAGAGATCTAGGTCTCTATGGCTGAAAGCGGGAGACAAAAATGCAAGATTTTTTCATCTTACTGCCATGAAGCATAAAGCTATGAATAGAATTAATTCCTTAGCTACTCCTAGGGGAACTATATCAAAAGAAGAGATAATAAGGGAAGAAATGATGGGTTATTTTGCCTCTCTCCTTTCTAAAGAACCAAATCTAAACTAGGAGAATCAGAACACTTTGCTGCATTCCATTCCTAGAATTCTAGAGTCTAAGGACAATGAATTCCTCAAAGCTATCCCTAAGGAAGAAGAAATCAAAAGGGCAGTATTTTTCTGTAAAGGAGAAAAATCTTCAGGACCGGATGGGTTCCAAATGTTCTTTTTTCAATCTCTCTGGAGCATTACTAGGAATGACATGTGGTGTGCTGTAAAAGATTTCTTTGGCTCTAAGTCTATCATAAAAGAACTAAACTCCACATTTATAGCTCTTATTCTGAAAAGACCCAGAGCCAATGCTGCTGATAGCTTCAAGCCTATCAGTCTCTATAACTCCTTATACAAGATTATGTCAAAGGTCCTTACTTCTAGACCCTTACAATTTCTTCCTTATCTTATTTCTCCTCAACATAATGGCTTTGTCCTAGGGAGACAAATTCTGGACTCCATAATAGTTTTTCATGAGAATATCCATTCATTGGAGAAATCTAGGAAATAGGGTTTCTTGATGAAGCTAGATCTATCAAAAGCCTATCATAGAGTGGATTGGGATCTATTATCTAAAATTATTCAGGCCTTTGGTTTTGATTCGAGGATGGTCAAACTTATCATGCAACTGGTTACAATGGTCTCCTCTTCTATCATTATGAATGGGGGTTCCTGACCCTTCTTCAGACCCTCTAGAGGTTTGAGACAAGGATACCCTATCTCTCCTATCCTCTTTTCTATTATGGCTGAATGTCTTTGGAGATTTATTAATAGTATGGTCACAAATGTGCAAATTTATGGCCTCCAACCTTCTTCCTCTAGTCTTAAGTGTTCTCAAAAAACAATTTGTTGATGACATGATTCTTATAGGGGAATCCTCTATCAAAGAAGAGAGGAATTTGAAAAAGGCCCTTAATGTTTACTCTAATGCTACCTATCAACTTATCAACTGGGAGAAAAGTTTTATGTAATTTAGTAATACTCTCGAAGAAAGAAAGAACAAAATTTCTTCTATTTTAGGTTGTAAGATAGGGATGCTTCTTGCTCCTTATTTGGGTTTGCCTCTATGCCTAAAACATAAAGCCTATTTCTGGAATGAAATTATTGACAGATTCCACCATAAACTTGCTAGTTGGAAAGGGGCTACTCTAAGCCAAGATGCAAAAGTTCAATTGCTGAAGGAAACTCCCCAAAATCTTCCAGTCTATGCTCTCAGTTTGTTTAAAATACCTCAAAAGTATGTTGAACTGATTGAAAAAATCTAAAAAAGATTCCTTTGGACTGGGGTTGAGGAGAAAAAAAGATTTAGCCTGGTTGCCTCGGAGAAGGTTTCTAAACCTAAGAAATTTTGGGGGTTGGGCATTAGAAATATTACTAATACAAATAAAGCTTTGTTAGCAATGAAATGTTGGAGGATCTTTGAAGAAGAAAAAGAATGGAACTCTATCATTAAAAGAAAATACCATCTTACTTCTTTAGAAGACACTCTACACTCTCAAATTGACATCCAAGGCTCCTATGTCTAGAATAGTATCAACAAGGGTAAGAAACTGGTCATAAAAGGTGTTAGATGGAAGCTGGGAAATGACAGGAAGATTCAGTTCTGAAATAATAAATGGCTAATGGAAAAGTCTATAATTGATAACTAGGAATGACAAATTGCGATCCAAGAATGTAAAGAGACTATTGGGGAAATGGTGAGTGACTATTGGATTAACAATGAATGGATATATCTTGGATTGAAGGATGAAAAATTCAAAGAAGTGAATAAAAAACTTAATAATTGGTTTATCAGAGAAAATGTGTCTAATGAACTGATTTGGGGCCCTAAAAATGATGGTAAGTTCTCAATTTCCTTTGCCTCATCCCTCCTCATCCCTCAAGATGACCAACCCCTCTACTCTTAGGTATAGAACAAAGATCTCATCCCAAAAATTAACATGTTTTTTTGGTTGGTTGTTTAGTATAAAATCCTCACTATGGACAACCTCACTAGAAGAGGATTCTAAATTCCAAATAGATGCATCCTATGTTGTGAAGAGGCTAAATCCTATAATCACTTAATGATCGATTGTTCCTATGCTAGAGAGGTGTGGGATTCTATCCTCATGACTTTGCACCTGAAGTGGGTTATGCCTCAAAACCTCTAGGATTTTGTTCAACAATGGTAGTGCCCTTTTCATGACAAAAATGCTAAGGATCTTTGGAAACTTGTTCTCCCTCACTTCACTTGACAAATATGGAAGGAGAGGAACAAAAAAGTCTTTAGAGTAAAAATTGTGCCATCTCACAAGGTTGCTAATTTTGTGTGTAGAAGCCTTATGGAAACTTTTAGGAGCATAGGCAAGAAAGAATCTATCTTATGGAATCCTTATCTCAATAATGACAATACCATATCTTGGGACAACTTGAAGAGTAGGATAGATCTGAATCCTAGAGACAATATTATGTGGACAATTGCTATGGGATGGTTAAAAGGGAACTTTGATGGCTCTGCTAGAGGAAACCCTAGAAGGGCTAGAGGGGGAGGCCTTGTTAGCACCTTGAAAAAATTTCATGGCTTTAGCCCTTTTCTTCTAGTCTCTGCAGTTGTTTTTCAGGTCCTTGGCATAAACCCTTGGTTCAAATTTTTGAAAAACTAGCCGTTGTATTGAAACCCTTTGTAATGCCCTGGCCTTGTTCTAATTTCATGTTACTTTATTTTGGCCACTTAAAATTCCTAATTTTCATGTGCTATATGGTTAACCTCTTTGTCACATGATCGTGTGAACCTTTTTTATGTTACGCGATCTTGCGACTAAAGGTTCTATTTCGGGCCCCTCTTAATATTTCCTAAGTCTCTAACCCCCACTGACCTTTAATTTTCCTAAGTCTTAGCATTTAATATTTCCTATGCTTCAGCTTTAATCTTTCCTAGGCCTAGCCTTCTGACACCATCTTGATCCAACGGTTGTCATGAAAGCGTAAGGGTTTTGTCAGAGGCTTGCGATCTTATGATGATTGTTGATTCTCCTTTATGGCAGAGCTTCTCAAACAGGTGGGTCCTAAGTGACATGTATGCATGAATGGAGGCTTCTCATTAGGCCATGTATTAATACAATGGTAGTCGTCAGTGGGACTGTGTTTCTAGATGTGTCAGAGGGTCCTGACATTGTCATAAAATCAACGACGGGTGCATGATCTTATGGGATTTGTCAGAGGCTTAAGATCATGTGCCGACTGTTGATTCTACCTTTTTTAGAGGGGATAAAGTGCAGTGGGTCCACATGCTAGGTGTGCTGATTTGGTGGTATTTGATTGGTCCATGTAGAGTGACTTGGCATATTGTCAGTGGGGCCACGTTTTTCAAGGTTCAATGGATTTTGACAGTGACAGAGCATCGACGGTTGGCGTGTAATCTGATGGGTTTTCTCTGACACATGAAAACTTAAGACAACCATTGATCTCTTTCAGTGTTAGAGGGTTGTCAGAGTAGGGTAAGATTCTTCATCCGACGGTTGTCTTATGATCTGGAAGAATCTTGGAGGTCTATGCGACAATGAGACAACTGTCGATCTTCTTGTGTAGGCCCATTTAAATTTCCTCAGTCTTTTGTCGGTCCTGATAAGTGTTTAGCGACCTGATGAATTTCAATTCTTTTTTCTCATTCATGAAATGAGATGGCGGTATTCTAAAAAGGTTGGCAGTTCAGTGAATGTGTATTCACATGATCGCTAAACTATTTGGCACATAGATAAAGTTCTTCGTGAACTGATGAAAGCCTTCAGTCGCCAGTTCACCAGATGTAGTTGAGATGAGTTAGGTTTCCTTTGGTCAACAGTTCATGGGGTTAAGTGGTGAGTTAATATTTCACTTCGTGAATAAGAAATGCCTTGTCACATGTTCACTAGGAGTTAACCTGAGGATGGCAGTTGAGTTAAGGACATAAATCCTGTGAAATAAAGAGATCTAACGGTTGCGATATAAAGTTGGCCCAGATTTAAATTATGACCACTGATTCGCTACTGGCACTTGGAAATGACCGTTGTTTTTCAAATTCAAATTTGCAGAGGGTTTCTTAGTGACAGAAAGGACCAAAATTGAATGCTTTCATGGCTGGATTTGATTTGTTTGGTGGCGCTTGCTGTTGCAGTGTGGTCCAAGGTGTCCCATGATTATTTGTAGGGGTTTGTACTATATTTTTGTGTGTGAGGCGTGTTGCAAGTGGCTGAGCTGGTTGACATTTTGGGAATTTTTGTTGTTCTTAGTACCTTCTCAGTGAGATTATCATGATTGAGGATCACTCTAGGATTTTCTTTCTCTTGGTTACCTGGGTTTCTTCCCCTAGAATAAATTTGTGACCATTTCTAGTTGGTTGGGTGGTTGAAACCCTAACCCTAGTCATCTGTAGCTTGTTGCAACCTATTTTGGGTTTCCAAGATGACTAGGGAGTATAAGTGGTAGCAAATTTTGATTTTGAATGGTTCCAAAAAACTTTTTTTTGGTCCCTGATTGTTGATGGTATTATACTGAAAGAGGAGCTGTATTTTGGGTCTTTTTCCTATCTTTGTGTTGTTTTGATTGTATATTGATCCTGACTATGTTAATGAGAATGCTATTGAGTTCCAATCTTGCATTTGTGTATGTCTTCTTGTTTCGGTTCTGAGCTCGTATATGTTAGTGTCACAAAGTGTATTAGTATATGGTAAATAAAGAGTATTGTGAAGTCATCTCTGAGTTCCTAAGAAAGTTAGGATTAAAGTCTTTTAGGTGAGTTCAGTGAGTTTACAACCAAGTAAGAATTTGATGTCCTTGTGTTTGATGGAGAGGGGTAATAGGAAAAGCACTTATCCTGAGCCCAGGAGTGTTTGATTTAAGATCTTCAGTTGATGTATGTAATTGGGTGACTCTTTGCCCTAGGTTAAGGCACTGGTCCATCCTCTAGAGGCATTTCATTGTCATCAACCACACACACATATATAAATGATAAAATCTTTCAATCAATTAGGAAGGGGTATAGTTCTCTAATATTTAGTGATTCCTTTAAAGAAGGGACTCAAGGGTACACCCGCCTGAGCATTAAGGCTCAAAGTGTAGGAGGATCTCATTGTTGATCCTTATTAATTGGCCCTCTTCCTTGTAGACTTTGGAATGGGGATAGAGTCAAAGTATTATTAAAGTTATCCATCAAAGTATAAATCTACAAGTTGAAGATCAAAAGGAACTCCCAACAAAATGGTGACTCTGTTGGGTAGAGTCTAGAGATAAAGGTTTGCAAAGTGCACTCTTGTTTTCCTATTGCATTCAGTTAAAAGATTTTCCACTTAGTGGGTGGTGACTCAAGAGGTTAGAACCAGTGTCATACTGTAAATCATGGACAAAAGGAGTAATACTAGGTCCTTTGTCAGAAAGAATCCAGAGGTCACTCTGGAACAATTACCTAGATAGGAGAAGAAGAGTTGGATCAGAAGGAATGGTGAGTCTACTAGTGCTCCCATAAGAGAACAAATAAATACCAGAAGTAGAGCACCACATGTTTTTTCAAGTGAGGAAGGTTCACAAGACAAAGTTTCTAGATGCTTTGAAGATAAATTTTATGATACCCTAGAGGCTGTATTTCAAGACAAGGGTGCATTGCCTACAGATCAGGATGAAAAAGCCAAAGAGATGGGTTTAGAGATTGATTTAGATCTTGATGAAGATAATTTCAGAAGGGAACCCATGAGACCAAGGCAAGTGCATTTCCCATATTAGCATCCTACTAATGTGGAAGTGTCATCAAGCTCTGAAGACAACATGATAGACCCACATGACCTAAATGCACTTAGGTTGCAGTTGGTAGAGAAGGATGCCATATACAAAAGGTTACAAGAGGAGAGAGAGGCTGAAAAAGTAAATGCTCTACTGGAGAGGCAGTCTCTTTTGAGAAATATTAATGAAATGAAGGAGAGAAACAAGATGCTTGCTTCTGCTCCTAAGGTGTTGCAGCATGATGTTTTTGGTGATCTTGAAGCTCTAAGAAGTGAGCAGGAATGCTTGTTGCAAGACCATGAGTTTGATGAAGAGGGCCCTGTGATCAGACAAGTGCAAAGTTATGCTCCTTTTCCTAAGGGTAAGAATGGACATGAGATCACTAGGCCTACTATAGTTATTAATGAAAAAGGAAAGCAGAAGATGGTGGGTGTCCAAATAAGCAAACCAGTGACAATACCAGGGATCCCACCACCTAAATCAAATAGGGAAACATAGATAGAAAAAAAAAGAAAAGAGGATGAAGCTCTTGCTCAAGAGTTGGAAAGAGCTGAAGTTGATGCTTCTATTGCAAGGAAAAGAAGAAAGATCCAGTTCTTGAGGGCTTCACAAGCTAATGTTCATGGCCCTTTTGCTACTGAACTAGGTATGCCATCTATGAACACTACTGTTCCACTTAGCAATGCTACTACTAGTAATCTAATTCCTAATGTATCTACCAAATCATTTGTTGATCCTAATAGGTAGTCAAATGTGCAAGTGGGTGGGAATGTAGATAAAAATAATAATTCTAGTGGGAACTTTAGTTTAGGATTTCAAAGAAGACCTATGCAACTAGAAGGCTATAGGCAAATTAGTTTTGATGGGATACCAGGCTACCTGAATGCTTTTCCAAATGATATAAGAGATAAAGTACCTAAGTTTTCTGGTAATAATGCTATTAGTTGTGAGGAGAATCTTAGGCTATTTTTTGATATGATTAATGATTATGAGGTAGAGCATGAGGATGTAGTCATGAAATTGTTTGTTCAATCTCTAATGAAGGATGCTAGAGATTGGTTTAAGAGACTTCCTGATAAATGTATTGATACTTGGGATTCCTTTGAGAGATGTTTTAAAGAGAAATATGGTGATAGGCCTAATGCTAGTTTCATGTTGAATGAATTCAATACCATAAGAAAAAATCAAAATGAGTCTGCAGCTAAATTCAACATGAGATTCCAGAAGGGTATGCATAAGTTATTCTAAGTTATGCGGTTAGATGACAATGTCTGTCTAACTACATATTTCAATGCATTTGATGGAAAGATGGGATACTTGTTGAGGGACAAAGAACCAAGAACTCTTAGAGATGATTTTAGGATTGCTGTCAATATTGAGAACAATATGAAAATATCAGGAAAGTTGGGTGGGAAGAGAGATGACCCTAAGTTGTTTGGGGACAAGAAATACAAAAAAGAAAATGATAGGAATGTTGGAACTAGGAGGCAAGAAGAAGATAAATTGGATAAGGTGCTCAATGCATTGAAGGATTTGAAGGCACCTGCAAATAGGAACATCAGTGCTCCTTGTGTGTGTGAATTTTGTACCTGATCTATAGACACAACACTTCAGTAAAACATTAGAGGTTAGCTATAATCAAAATCGTGCAAAATTGAAATCTACTCTAACCAAGCGATTTACTGCCTTTTAGTAGGTGTGAGATTAATGTTCTCAGATTGTTATCGAGATCAGTGACCTAGACAACACCTAAATGAAGGATTTGAATGTAATTGATCTAGATCTGAATTGAATGCAATTAAGCTATTTTTTTTGGATTTTCTATGCAATAAGAATGATAAAAACTTGATATGAAATCTAATCTATATGAAATTGATATGCTAAAATGATTTAACAATGATATGAAAAAGAATCTAAATGAATGTAAAAACAAAAACAAATTGATCTCACAATAGCCTTGATTCGCAATAAGCTTTGATTCTCCCAATTCCAATTCTTCAAAATAGTTGTGCAATTCATAGACGACTTTGGCAAAGTAAGCTTGCAAAATTATGATATGAATTAGGAAGAGCTAAAGCCTTGGTTTTATAGAAATCTAGGGCTTTGGAGGTGCATGAGAAAAAGCCATAAATCACTCAAATAACTCAGCTTGATTTTTGAGTTACTTTTTAAATAACAGATAATTAAGTCACAAAAATCATGCAAAAGCATAGTTCAACTCGAATTAGAAGTTTAGATTAACTTTAAAACTCAAAAAGATGTTGAGTTTCAAAAAGCTAACAACTTGCATTGATTTTCCAATTTGAGTTTAACTGGTCCTTGAATGTGCACATGGATAATTATGATTTAATAAATAAATAAAGTGATTTATTCTCAACTTAATTAATTTTTGAAATAAAATAATTAATTTATGGGTTAATTAACTATTTTATCAAACTTTTATTAAAAAATATATTATTAAATAATGACAACCTACTTTAATCAATTAAATAAGAATTTAATCAATTATTCATAGGATATTGGATTTATTGTCAAAATTAAATAATACAATTAATAATAGATAGAATTAAATTTAATTACACAATTAAGTGGCAAGATATTAAATCCAATTAATTAAATATGAAAATATTCAATTAATCAAACTTAGGATAAATGTGATTTATTGCCAAATAATCATCAAATTAAAGATAATTAAGATAATTAGAAATATTGCTAGGAATATTCCCCGATGCAGAATTTAAGATAATCAATTATGATTCAATGATGTTTAGATGTGCCTTAGATTAGGACTTTGATGTTGATTTTGTTCGAATTGTTGATATAGGAGATTAATGAACTTATAGCCCATTTTTGGGGTATTACATTTTGCCCCTCTTTGAATTACTGTGCGAAGCGCAGTGGTTCAAAGAAATTTTGTGTTTGATAGAGATATAAAACTGATTCAAAATTGATAATTGATATGAAACAGAAGTTGATTGATATTGATTTGATATGGAGATAATAGGTCCTGAATGACCAAAGATAATGTTCACTATAACAGCAAATGAACCTATGATTGCGAAAAAGTGTCAAAATGCCTGATTCCAAACCTTAGGATTGCAAAGAAGTGAGTGACTTGTTCTAGACTTGATTGTCTTAGCAGAACTAGAAGGTATCACATCCGAATCCTTTAGTTGCCGAAAAACCAAGGAAAGAACACTATGATCCGATGGTTGCAAAAATTGATACAGTTTACAAGATTAGGAGAATACCAGATTGATATGGATCGATGATGAATCTGATATGCCCCAAGTGATGATAGTTTTGCCCCGAGTGATGAGGACTTTTGATGAATCAACAACTAGACGTGGTTTTTGTCTTGATCACTGAGGAAAGATATGATTTCCATAAAGATATGATTTCAAATTTGATTATAGACTTTGAATGATATGCAATACCATGCCCCCTTTGGGATTAAAATTGAATTCTGACAAGAAAAGTCAGCGTTGAGAGTTTAGAAGCATGTTAATTGATTTGAGAAGTGGTTATACACGTTCAAGAACACATTCTGCATCGTTGGAAGGTCCGAAAAGACCAAGTTTGACTTGGTTTGACCATGAGTTGACCATAGTTGACCAAGTTAAAATTTTGATAGTTTGATGTAAGATAATCAATTAAGTTGAATTATGGATTTCTATGATGATCGAAGGTCGAATATGCAATTAGTTAATAATATGAATGATCTTAGATTTTGATTTTGATCCCGAAAAAGGATTCTACTTTCTTTTTCATTGGAGGAACCTTCGTGTGAGATTCAGCTCTTGTTAGATTTGAAGGTGCAATTTGAAGAATCATTTAAGCATTGAAGTTCGTCCAACCATTTATGAGATCATGCAACATGCAAAAATGCAAAGAGACATGCAAAATGAAATGCAACCTAAGACCTAGGACCTAGTCATTGATCATATGTCGATTTGTTATCATCATTGAACTTTTAGGTAGCCAGATAAATCAATACAATGCCCACTAGCTATGAAACCATAGACATATGAATATCGATTTGTATGCGCAAGAATCAATACAACACCCACTGGCTAGGCAACCATGGACATATGAATATGAATTTTGTTTTTGGAATGTCAGATTAGATATAAGCACCAGGGCACAAATGCTAGGATGACCTGAATATCATGTCCATTTTGATATAGCAATTTGTATAAGCATCAAAACATAAATGTCGTGATGACCTAAATATGCCTTGCATGACAAACACATCAAACAGTCAAGAGATCATTCCAAATCTAGTGTGAATTACCCGTAGTGACCCTTTATCATTCACATCCTTAGGTAAGATCGCGTTTCATAGTAGGAGAAAGAACTTACTCAAAAAGACAATAGTGAGATCAAACTTCCTTGAATTTTCTAGGTATCAATGGTCAAGGTACACATGGCCATCCAATTCGAGATAGAGGCCCTTACAGTCGGACACCATTTCAATCTAGAATTTCCAAAGATGTTAGATTTTCACATACAAGCAGAAGACAAAGAAAATATTATGCCCCTAGTCATCACTCTCTAAATCCTATAAAGGACATCATCGAAGAGCTTGAAGGGACACCATATGCAAAAATCTCAATGCGAATCAGTAAGCATACAAGGAGATAAAAGCATGAAAAGCACAGATTGTTTTCAGTTTGTGTGTGATTGTTGTTGTTGTAGATGCAAAATCCTTTCTGGAGACAAGACTGACTGACTGACTCACATGAAGCTTCAAAAGGACTCTGACTGGATATGACACATCTCAGATACATGGGAGACCATTGGATATGACATTGATTGGTCCCAAGTGTTAAACATTGATAGGATACAGACGCTTGAGTTGGTTGGTGTACAGATTGACTTATTGAAAACTGGAAATGTTAAAACAAACTAGGAGATATGTACAAACTAAAGCAAGACTGAAAGCTGGGAAAGACCAAGATTGTGTTGATAGATGGAGCATTTTGAACAAGTGGCACCCATTTTCTGGGTTTTCACCATCTTGGCAGAGATTCTATTTTTGCTACCAAGGCACCTGTTTCCAAGTTTTCACCAAGGCACTTTTTTATTTTATTTTTATTTTATATTTTTGTATTTTTCATTTTTCAATTTTTTTTTGATTTTTTGATATTTTTTTATTTTTTTGCAAATCATCAAGGCACCTATTGCTAGGTTTTCACCAAGATGTTCATTTTTTTAAGGACTTTTTCTGATTTTTAGGATTTTTTCAGGATATTTAACCATAGACTGAATGCCTTAGGCATAGAATTTCTTCAGATGGAGAACGTTGATTGGTTCTCAGAGCTGTTCTCCTTCAGTCATTGAGAGTTGATAGGCACCAGAGCCAAAAGTAGCAGTGATTAAAAAGGGACCCAACCAATTGGGTTCAAACTTCCCCTTGCGTTCTCGATGGGATTGATTTTTAGGATTTTCTCTCAAGACTAGATCGCCAACTTGAAATTCTCTGTGTCTGACTTTTTTGTTGTAGCCTCTAGACATTCTCTTCTGATATACTTTGAGATGATCATACGCTACTTGTCTGCACTCATCTAGTAGTTCTAGTTCTTGTAACCTAGACACTCTATAGTCATCATCAGTTACTAGACCATGCATTCTAATTCTGAGTGATGGGATTTCAACCTCAATAGGCAGTACCACTTCAGACCCATAAACTAAAGTGAAAGGTGTAGCCCCAGTAGGTGTTCTGATACTTGTTCTGATACTAGTTCTGATATTAGTTCTGATACTCATTCTGATATTGGTTCTGATATTGGTTTTGATACTTGTTTTGATACTTGTTTTGATATTGGTTCTAATACTGATTCTGATATTGGTTCTGATACTGGTTCTGATACTTGGTATATTTGATAGCATCTTTTTCCATTGCAAACTCCCAAGCAAGATCATATCATGCAGTCCCAATGTCTAGCAAGGTGGAGAACAAGAGGGATTTGCAAGTTGGTGGATGAGATGGAAGACAAGAGAATGAAGGAGAATGAAGGGAAGAAATTCTCAAGGGAAAACTCCTCAAGAATACCCAAGCTAAGAAAATTTTTTCATGTAAAGCACATTTGGACAAGCAATGAAAGGCCAGCATAGGATAAGTCACAAACGCGTAATGCCAAAGAAGGACAGGATGTAGTCCAAAGGAGTAGACATGTCAAGAGGCTTCGTAGCACCGTGTTTTACTCTTTCTTTCTTTTTAGATCAAGACCAAAGGGGAAAAGGATAGCGATAGGCAAAAATGAATGGAGGAAGATGGATATGAAGGCTAAAAAGGAAGGGAATGAAAATAAGATCATCATAAAATAGCTCACAAAATAGCCAAATGTTCATGTATAGATCAACATTGTCAAGATCAAAGAGAGAAGATGGAATGGATGAAATATGTAGAAGAACTACGCATGATGCCTGATTGCCAAGTTTTCATCATGGTACTTATCCAAGGTGCCACAAGGGAGTGGTTTTCACCATAGGATGAATTTATTTCTCTTTACTTTTGCTACCAAGGTGCCTGTTTCCAAGTTTTCACCAAGGCACATTATCAATTTTTTTATTTTTTTTATTCTTTTTTTTTTTTTGGAAGAAGGTAAGCTTTTGAGATAATGCTCCTTGAAAGGATAAACCATGATATGCCAAGGATTCAAAATGATATGCTCAAAGATTCTGATAGGGAAAGGAATATGGAAGAGAAAAATGGAGGATAGGGTTTTATGTAAAACAAGTGAGGTTGGAAGATAGGAGGAATAGGCAAATGAGGAAAAATGATAGAAGGTAGAAGGTTAATGAATGGAAGGATTGTGAAAGGGTAGATGGAAAGGAAGGAAAGATCAACATCAACACACACATTGAAGGGTGGCGAGAAGGGGGAGGAAACATGAATGAAGGAATAGACGAAGGAATATGGTGAATGGATAGCAGAGGTTGTGGTTTAGGCACATGGAATGGAAGAATATTTTTGGAAGGAGATGAAGTGGAAGCCTTTGGAAGCTTGAATGTCAATTTCACTTTTTTCTCAACACCAGACTCTTTCAAGAGAGACTTTGGAATCCATATAGCCGTAGGCTTTTTATTTCTTTTTGATGATCTAGAGAGAATATCTTCAATGATGGATTTTGGAACCCATACTTGTCTTTTAGTTTTTTTCTTAGATATCTCTTTTGACTTTATGCTTCCATGTCTATTAGAGGAGATCTGGTGATCTTATTTTTTTTATGGATTCTTGTATTGCTTCTTTTTCTTATATTGAACATTCAAGTTACTTCCAAAAGACTTGGGACTTGTGGAAGAAGGAGGATATGACTGGTTTAAATGGGTGGGTGGATGAAAAGGATTCAACGGTATGCATCTATGTTCATCTTGAAGAAAGATGAGAGATGGAGGGATGTAAGGACCCAATATGGATGGAAAATTAGGAGAGTTAGGAGGGGAAAGTGAAGGGACATAAGGACCCAAGATGGAAGGTAGACATGAAGCCTTTAGTAGTGGTGGAAGAGGTCCAAAGATGGAAGTGGAAGATGCAAAAGGATAATCAATAAGTTCATCAGCATCTATATGACAACTAAGGATATCAACATCTTTAGAGTGAGCATTAGAATTTTCAATAGAATCAAGTACATCTTGAATATGAGCACCTTCTTTGATAGAATTGTTCAAAGCTTGCAAAGACTTAGGAAGAGTAGAAAGTGGAAGTGAACATGGAGTGCTAGAATAAGAAGATGGAAGACTTTGATCTTGACAAGGATCCTTGGATAGCATAAGTGCATAATTTTTCTCTTGATTTTCAATAGGCTTAACATTGGAAGTAACAACACTATTTTTAATAACCTTAATGGAAGTATCATCTTCGGAAATTGGAAGTGTAGTAAGGTCATCTTGATTGTCAATAAGCTCAACAGTGTAAGTAGTAGCTTGATCTTGCTTAAGAAAAGACTTAAGACATGGTGAAATGCATGAAAAAGGGGGTGCAGGATCAAAAGAACCCTGAAGCAGATAAAAGACATCACGAAAAGGATTGGATGACATAGAGGTTTCTTGATCTTGATCTTTCTTTATGTGCTTTTCTTTATCATTTTTGGAGTCCTCTTGACATGGAGCCACTTCTAAGGACAAGGAAGCAGGTTGGGATTGCATGGATGACTTTGGAAGAGATGGTGGAGGACTAGCTGAAGTAGGGATTATAGCATATGAAGGCTTAGGCTCTTTAGGTTTATCATTATTGAAAGTATTTGTAGCCAAGTGAAGGTTAGCTTGAGTATCTTTAAGAGGTAGCCCTAGAGGATAACTATAGGGAACCGCATGAAAAGTATCAGGGCTTGTGTCGGATGAAGGTTTTGTGAAAGATTTGAAAGACTCAGAAGCTTTAGGAAATGTATGGGTATTGGAGGAAGTAGGGGATGGAAGGGAACCATCACCAGACAAAGGTCCAACATTAACATGATCTTTCTTGAGAAGATAATCTTTATTTTCAGTAGGAGAGTCCTTATAGGAGAGAGCCTTATAGTATTGATGTTTCAAATCAGCACGGTACATTTTATAGTCCTCAGCAGTAGTAGATGGATCATAATCAAGGTATTGTTCACAAAAAACATCAAAGTCTTTTTCAAAATCAAAATCATATAGATGACCATCACGATCTATCCAATGTGATGGCCCATTTGTAGTAAGCAGGAATGAACGACGAGGAGGATTCTTAGGAACATAGGTGTCATAGGTATCATTACATTGTCTAGCATCATAGTCATCATAGTCTCCAAAGCTGGATGTATCACTCTCCGTGGAAGAGGTATCATAAGGGTTATCACATTGCTCAAATTCTTTTCGGGGGCATGGTGACATGTACAAGTCTTTATCAAATGGAAAAGGGCATAGAGCTTCCATGGAGAACTCTTTAAGTTTCTTTTCTTTCTCAAGTTTGTTAAGTTCAACTTGCATAGCTTGTAGCTGCTTCATCATAGTAGTGATTAGAGCTTCTTCCTCTTGTGTACTGATTCTTTGAGACATGTGTACTGATTCTCAATAGCTACTGCTCTATTCCTAACACAGTGATTCATTCGACAAATTCTAAAATTAGGCTGAAAAAGCTAAATATCTGGCCATTTTGACAATTTTTTGACAACTCTCAAAAATTTCCCAAATGACACTTTGCAGACTCATACGATAGTGGGTATGCTATGAAACGACAGTTGAAAATCTCATATGACAATTGCAAGATTTTGACTTTGAGAATTTGTTGGCATGGAAACTCGTATGACACTGGGTACTCAATCATACGATAGATGGGTTGTAATGAAATGACACTTGGAAAAACTTGTATGACTTTTGACTTCCTCAAATGACTTTTGACTCCAGAAAAGGATTTTACTTCCGATTTTGCAAATTTTGACTTTTCAGATTTGAATTGTTTGCAAATTTCAATGTCCATATTTTAGGATTGTAACAAGTTTGTCCATTTTCAATAACTAGATAGATAAACAAGCATGCAAAATAGCAAACAAGTGATTTCAAGCATGTCTAAAAATAATGAACAAGGGAAAAAGCAACCTTGCGCATGAACAATCAAGTGACTTATTCATTCTAATCCTCAAAAGAGCTAATTATGTATGTTCCAAAATGTTTTGCAATAACGCACATATACCCTATAAAATGAAACTTTGGCCTCACTAGGGTTTTTAGTAATGGTTTGACTCTGGAACTTTTATGATTCAAAGGGGTGAACTCCAATCCCGGCGCACCAGGGTTTTGACACAGTCTGAGAACTTAATCTTCAGGAGCTTCTAGGGAGATCTGACAACCCAACAATGAACCATACCCATGGAGATTTCTTCCACAAGGACATTTATATAGTGGATGTCACTACCACGATGAAAATGGCTATTACCGCTTGAGGTTCCATCAACGCAGTTTTCCCTATGAAGGGATTGTCCGCTACGATTAACCCTCTCTAAAGATGACTCACAATAGTATACCACAAGGGGACTTGGCTCCAGATCCAAGGTTTTTGACACCTTTTCACTTTTAACCCAAACAAAGCAAGCAGATTAATTCGACACGCTAAGACAAAGTTTTACTTCACCAAGGTCTATGATGCCAACTCCACGTGATCTATCAACCTCTCTAGGGAGAGAATGTATCAATCAATAAGAGAAGGTGCACTAACCAATTTTGATTCACCAAAGCTCATGATGTCAACCCCATGTGATCTATCAACCTCTCCTAGGAGAGAATGTATCGATCAATAAGAGAAGACACACTAACCAAGTTGAATGTGAAACACACTAAGTATCCTCCCTACCTACAAGGATTCTATCGTCAAGAAAGATTTCGCTAGGAATCCAATCTCTCAAGAATCACGAATAGTGTTCATAGGGCCTAATTACTATGTGAGCATAGATGTATGTTTCCAAAAGCAAATCTACCAAAAGTACCCAAAAAGTAAAAAGAGGAACACTTAACGCTTAAAGCGAATATGAGATGAGTCCACAAGGTGGAACACTTAACACCTCACACAAGCTAAAAATGAGTCCCCAACTTAGAAAACAAGTGAGTTCCTAAAAGCACAAAAGGGTTGCCAAGTGGAACACTTAACGCTTCTGTCCTGTTGACCCCTCCCCTTTATGGCGCTGAGATTGCAACCACGGGGCAGAAATGAGGGGTCGGCAGATTAGCGAGTCCAATAACCCAAGATAGCAATCAAGATCAATCACAAGTATCTAAGACTACTTAATGAATCCTTAAGGGGTCACAACCTAGTATCAATTATGCAAGTGTGTAAAACAAAAGCATGAAAAGAATCACCCAAGCTAGACACACGAGAGATTTATTTTAAGTCACAAATTGAAATGTTATTAGATGAAGGAGAATACCTGGGATCCTTGCAATGCGCTTAGTAGCTTTTACCTAATTTTTAACAATTTTTGTTGAGCTTTACTATGCAAGCAAGCTACGAACTCTCCAACAAGCCAACAAGCAAACAAGATATGCAAGGTATATTCAACTTATGAAAACCCTAGGGTTAGATCTAAAAGTTAATTGTTAGGAAAAATAATAACCAGAAATTAATCCAAATGAAAACTCATATCATGCATTGAATCATATGATAAATAAGTGCATACCCATCACAAAATTTTAATTTTTTTGCACTGCATTTGACCTAGTCAACAAGATCTGATTTTTTTGATATGATTTTGGCCACAAAAATAGAAATTCAGAATAGAGACCCCTGATAAAAACAAAGAGCTTTCCAAAAATGCAAAAATTTTACAAAAATCTCTTCATTTGTTCCCTAGAGACCCGTTTTATCAAAATAGACCAGTTTTTGTAAACTGACTATTTGAGCTATTATATCATGTCCAAATTTAAAACACAAAGAATGGACCCCCTATATAATTTAAAGAGCTTTCCGAAAATATAAAAGTTTCCAAAAAATATGCTGATTTGCGTCAGATATCAATTTTTTCTAGAATTTTGAGAAAAAATTATCAAAAATTCAAAATATCTTAGAAAATTCTAAATTTTTTACTGTAGCTTTCCTGATATGTCGCCAACCTACAAAAAACATTTCAAACCAAAACTCCAAGCCATTTGGGAGATAAAATTAAATCTTTGAAACTTTAAGGTTTTAGCTCCCAAAAAAAAATCAAAACCAGCATGCAAAGGTGGGTTGCCCCACGGTGGGCGCCAAAAATGTGTGTGTGAATTTTGTACCTGATCTGTAGACACAAAACTTTAGTAAAACATTAGAGGTTAGCTATAATCAAAATCGTGCAAAATTGGAATCTACTCTAACCAAGCGATTTACTACCTTCTAGTAGGTGCGAGATTAATGTTCTCAAATTGTTATCGAGATCAGTGACCTAGATGACACCTAAATGAAGGATTTGAATGCAGTTGATTTAGATATGAATTGAATGCAATTAAGCTACTTTTTTTGGATTTTCTATGCAATAAGAATGATAAAAACTTGATATGAAATCTAATCTATATGAAATTGATATGCTAAAATGATCTAACAATGATATGAAAAAGAATCTAAATGAATGTAAAAAAAAATAAAAATTGATCTCACAATAGCCTTGATTCGCAATAAGCTTTGATTCTCCCAATTCCAATTCTTCAAAATAGTTGTGCAATTCATAGATGACTTTGACAAAGTAAGCTTGCAAAATTATGAGATGAATTATGAAGAGCTAAAGCCTTGGTTTTATAGAAATCCAGGGCTTTGGAGGTGCATGAGAAAAAGCCATAAATCACTCAAATAACTCAGCTTGATTTTTGAGTTATTTTTAAATAACAGATAATTAAGTCACAAAAATCATGCAAAAACACAGTTCAACTCGAATTAGAAGTTTAGATTAACTTTAAAACTCAAAAAGATGTTGAGTTTCAAAAATCTAACAACTTGCATTGATTTTCCAATTTGAGTTTAACTGGTCCTTGAATGTGCACATGGATAATTATGATTTAATAAATAAATAAAGTGATTTATTCTCAACTTAACTGATTTTTAAAATAAAATAATTAATTTATGGGTTAATTAACTATTTTATCAAACTTTTATTAAAAACTATATTATTAAATAATGACAACCTACTTTAATCAATTAAATAAGAATTTAATCAATTATTCATAGGATATTGGATTTATTGTCAAAATTAAATAATACAATTAATAATAGATAGAATTAAATTTAATTACACAATTAAGTGGCAAGATATTAAATCTAATTAATTAAATATGAAAATATTCAATTAATCAAACTTAGGATAAATGTGATTTATTGCCAAATAATCATTAAATTAAAGATAATTAAGATAATTAGAAATATTGCTAGGAATATTCCCCGATGCAGAATTTAAGATAATCAATTATGATTCAATGATATTTAGATGTGCCTTAGATTAGGACTTTGATGTTGATTTCGTTCGAATTGTTGATATAGGAGATTAATGAACTTATAGCCTATTTTTGGGGTATTACACTCCTACCAATGAAAGGCCTCAGTTCAACAACAATTTCAATAAGCAAAATAGATTGTAGAACTACCCCTACAACACCCAATGCAAGGATGGCAAGCCTGTTGTCCCTGCTACAAGAAGAAACAATGACAGAGGTGTCCCTGACCCTCTACAAAAAGATTCAATAAATGTCATGGTGGACATACCTTGGTGTGTTGCATGCTAGTCCCCTCATTTTGTAGAGCATTGTGTGGTTGCACATTCTATGGCTGCAAATCAAGATTGCACATTCTATGGCTGCAAATCAAGAAGAAGATCAAGATGATGTTGGATGCAACATGGCTACTTCATATCTAGGATATGAAGATGATTCTAATTTTGATGAAGAAGAAGATGTAAATGTGAAGAGACATAGTCAGGCCCTTTTTCATCAAGAGTTATTTTCTGATAGTGAAGACATAGATAAGAAGACATGTAACATGAACTCTTCTTTTGAGCCAGTACATTTAAGAAGACCTTCTAGAGAAGAGATGGATAGGATTACTACAGAAATGATTTCCCAAGTGCAAACTAGAGGTATGGTGGCAAGGGATACAAATGGAAAATCTACAGGAATGTTTATAAAGAGTACCAACTCTAAAGAGCCTAATGAGAACAAATCAAAAGGTGATCACATGGTGAAATTCAAGAATGTAAAAGGTAAGAATTGTGAGCCTAAGGGAGTGGGAGTTGAAAGATTCTCTAGTGAGATTGAGAAGCCAGTTAACACAATGGAAAAGATTGAAAAAATGAGGATGGCCAATACACCTAATGTATCAGATAAGAAAAAGGATACTAAGGCAGTGTAGATTGATATTCCTCACTCTGCTCCTATTGATATGTTATCTATATTGTCTCAAATTATAGTTAAGGTTCCATTGTCAGAATTGTTGAGGATCCCTGAACACAAAGACAAAGCTATTGCATGGGTAGATAATGTTCATAACAATGATGTTGCATGCACTAGATCTCAGGCTAAAACTTTGAAAGGTGTTGCTGCTTAGGGAATTGTATCTCAAATTCCTCCTATATATTTGGATAGTTCTGTTAATGCTAGCCTTGAAAACATTGATCCATTCTTTTTAAGTGTCCTTGTGAATGGAATGAAACTAAGGAATTGTATGATTGATAGTGGTGCCTCTAATACTATTATGCCTTTTAAAATCATGGAGAAGTTGGGCCTTAAAGTTGATACAGTTCAAGGTAGATGTTGTGCAATGGATCAGAGGGAGGTACCAGTTATTGGGACTATCAATGCAATGCCATATAGGCTGGCAGCATATCTAGAGAAAGAGTTAACAATGAGTGTTTTGGTGGTGGACATCCCTCCTCATTATGGGATGTTGCTATTTAGAAGGTGGAGTGCTGCCATGGGTGGAAGTTTACAGTGTGATCTATCCTATGCCACTTTCAAGATTGATGATCAGTTTGTCAAGATTGAGCGAGAGCCAAGAGTATGCCAAATGATTGAGAGAAATATTGACAATGAAACTACATGTTTTGTGGATACTGATATTAATGCTTTTAGGGTAGAGATCCCTGTACTTGAGAAGGAACCTATTTTGTCACCTATCTCTGTTGAGGTAAGTGTTAATTCTGTGAAGGGTAATTTGTGGGTAATGTACTTTGATGGTGCAAATTGCAAGGATGGAGCAGGAGCAGGTATTTTACTTATTTCTCCTGATGGAAACACCTACAAATTTTCTTTCACATTGAATTTCTTTTGTACCAACAATATAGTAGAATATGAGACATTATTGTTAGGATTGAGGTTGGCACAAAAAAAAGGTATTAAGTGCTTAAGTGTTGTTGGTGATTCTGAGTTGGTGGTGTCCCAAGTCAGGTTGGTATATGCTTCCAAGAACAAAAGGTTAAAACAATATAGGAATGCAGTTTGGGATTTGATTGAATGTTTTGATGCCTTCAATATTGAATGGAAGGATAGGAGTAATAATAAGATGGCTGACTTGTTAGCCAATATAGCAATCGATCCCAGTGATATTACATTTTTCGGTATCTCTAAAGTTGAAATTCAAGCTAGGCCTAGTATACCAGACAATATTAAAAATTGACAAGTTTTTGATGATGATAATGATATCTTGAAGTTTATGAGTTGTGAAGATTAGTATCATGGTCAGGAATTTGATTGTTCAGCCTTGGTTGAGTCAATAAAAGGAAGAGAGGTTGTCTTTGGCAATGAAGTTATTCATCTTATAACTAACAAGGTGCCCAAGGGGCTTGTTGTCTTAGAGACTATCTTTGATAATCGGGATAGAGTTCAAAAGAATATCAAAAGAGATCATGCTGATCTAGAGGAGATAAATCTTGGAACACATGAGGCACCTAAGAAGGTATACATTGGTAGAGACATGTCTCACAATGTGAGAAAATCTTTGATTGAATTATTGAGAAAATTCAGGCATATTTTTGCATGGTCATATGATGACCTAAAGGTTTATAGAGAAGACTTATTTCAGCATATTATTCCTTTGAGAGAAGATGCTAAACCTTTATGAAAAAAACAAAGGCCTATTAATCCTACTTTGGCACCCAAGATGCAAGAAGAATTAATGAAGTTGAGAGATGCTAGAATTATTAAGCCTATAAGGCACTCTTCTTGGGTTTCAAACCTTGTTCCTGTGAGAAAGAAAAATGGTGACATCAGGCTTTGTGTGGACTTCAGGAATTTGAACATCAGCTCATTAAAGGATAACTATTGTCTTCCCAATATGGAAGCTATGTTGCAGAGAGTAACCAGATCAGAATTGATGTCTATGATGGATGGTTTCTCTGGTTACAATTAGGTAATTGTAAAAGAATCAGAACAATTCAAGACAACTTTCACCACACCTTGGGGGACATATGTTTATGTGAGAATGCCTTTTGGTCTCACAAATGCTGGTGCTACTTTTTAGAGGGCAATGTATGTTGCCTTTTCAAATTTCATAAATGATTTCCTTGTTGTCTATCAAGATGATTTAACTGCTTATTCCAAGAGAGAAGAAGATCATTGTATTCATTTAGAAAAAAATATTTGTGAGGGATTTGGAGTATGGAATTTCATTAAACCCAAGGAAATGTGCCTTTGGTGTCACTGAAGGTAAGTTGCTTGGCCATTTGGTTGGCAAGCAAGGAGTTAGAATTGACCATGAGAGGGTAGCAACTATTGATAAAATTTAGAGGCCAAAAAATGTTAAAGGAATTCATTCCTTCTTTGGTCAGGTAAATTTCTTAAAGAGGTTTGTGACAAATTTTGCAGAGGTTACTAGACCTATTTCTAAGATGTTGAAGAAGGGATCTGCAATCAATTGGGAGGGTGAGCCTGATGATGTTTTCAAAAATATCAAGCAGGCTTTCAAAGATGCACCAGTGCTTAAGGCACCTGATTATAATGTCCCAATGCAAATCTTTTCCTTTGCATCTTTTCACACTATTGCTGCAGTTTTGTTGCAAAAGAATAAGGATGGTTTTGAGCAGCCTATTGCATTTTTCAGTAAATCTTTGAAGACTGCTGAATTGAAGTATGACATAAATGAGAAAAAATCATATGCATTGGTCAAGGTAGTCAAGGCTTTTAGGTGTTACTTGATGGGGGCAGTTGTGATTTCTTTTGTGCCAAATGCAGCTATGAAGGATATTTTTTCACAGTAGGAGGTGTCTGGAAGAAGATGTAGATGGATCAATAGGATCCAAGAATTTAATGTTGATGTCCAGATCACTAAACTAGTTAGAGGACAAGGATTGGAAAAACTAATGGCTCAATCCAATCTTGAGGCAAATCAGATAAATCATTCTGAAATTGATTATACATGTGATATGGATGATTGTGTTTGGTATCAAGATATTATCTATTACTTGAGAAATATGAGATGTCCAGCAGAAATGAATGATAGTCAGAGGAGGACATTGAAATTATAGGCCATCAAGTATGTAATTGTGAAATGTAAATTGTATAGAAAGAATTTGGATTGCATACTTTTGAAATGTGTAGATGAAAATCAGGCTGAAGTATTGTTGAAAGAAATGCATGAGGGAGTTTGTGGTGGGCATTATATGGGTAAAACCACTGCTCATAAAATCTTGAGAGCAGGATTCTAGTGGCTCACAATCTTCAAGGATGCAGAACAATTGGTAAGGAGGTGTGATGCTTGTCAAAGGTTCTCTGGTAAGCTTAAATTTTTAGGTAATGTGCCATTAAAACTAGTAGAAGTACAAGCTCCTTTCCAACAATGGGGAATTGATTTCATAGGGGAGATATCAAACAAGTCTAGTGGAGGACACTCATGGATCTTAGTTGCCACTGATTACTTTACAAAATGGGTAGAAGCTATACCTACAAGAAATTCAATTAGTAAGGTGGTGACTGATTTCTTATTGAACAACATTGTTACAAGGTTTGGGTGCCCTGAGAGAATAGTAAGTGATAATGCCATGTGCTTTAGATTTGCTGAATATAAGGACTTTTGCAAAGGCTTAGGAATTCAAATTTCTTATTCCTTACCTTATCATCCACAAGGAAATGGTCAGGTAGAATCTACTAATAAGATTTTGATTAAAATCCTAAAGAGGATTCTTGAAAAGAATAAGAGGGCATGGAATTCAAAACTACCATTAGCTATATGGGCTGATAGGGTAACTATGAAGAGGGCAATTGGTTGTGCACCATTTGACCTAGTATATGGGATACATGCAAGAATGCCTCAAAATTATTTATTGGAAATGTACCAGTTTGTTCAAGTATATGATGATGACATAGATGATGAGATGCAGTTGAGAATTGAGGACCTCATTAGGTTGGATGAAACAAGAAGGGAATCAGCTTCAAAGAATGCCAAATTGCAGTTACAAGTTAAGAATTTGTATGACAAGAAGGCTATTGATAGGAAGTTTGAGCCTAGTGATTTAGTGTTAATTTGAAATGCTAGGTTGGAGGATAAAGGAAAACACAGTAAATTTGATCCCATTTGGCTAGGGCCATATCTAATTCATGAGAAATGGGGCCAAGATTCATACATTGTGAAAGAATTAAATGATGATACTCAGGAATTGCCAATTCATGGACAATTCTTGAAGAAATACTTCAATTGAAGGTATTTTATTTTCCATGAATAGTAGTTAGGTCTGTACAAATTGTAAATTCTATAAATAGTTGCTCGCCCCTGTCCTGTTTTGTCCTGGTCTGTGGGGTTTTTGGTCCTGTTGCTCTCTATTGTCAATTTTTCTAGTGGGATGGTCTGCTTTAAACCAGTGATTCTAAGTCCTTGCTATGCTTGTAGGAGGCATACATCCCTAGAAAGAGCCACTATTAGCACCCTGAAAAAATTTCATGGCTTTAGCCCTTTTCTTCTAGTCTCTGCAGTTGTTTTTCAGGTCCCTGGCATAAACCCTTGGTTCAAATTTTTGAAAAAATAGTCGTTGTATTGAAACCCTTTGTAATTCCATGGCCTTGTTCTAATTTCATGTTACTTTATTCTAGCCACTTAAAAGTCCTAATTTGCATGTGCTAAATGGTTAACTTCTTTGTTGCATGTTCGGGTGAACCTTTTTTATGTTACGCGATCTTGCGACTAAAGGTTTTATTTCAGGCCCCTCTTAATATTTCCTAAGTCTCTAACCCCCAGTGGCCTTTAATTTTCCTAAGTCTCAACATTTAATATTTCCTATATTTTGGCTTTAATCTTTCCTAGGCCCGGCCTTCTGACACCATCTTGATCCAACGGTTGTCACAAAAGCACAAGGGTTTTGTCAGAGGCTTGCGATCTTACGACGATCGTTGATTCTCCTTTATGGCAAAGCTTCTCAAATAGGTGGGTCGAAAGTGACACGTATCCACAAATGGTAGCTTCTCATTGGTCCATGTATTAATACAGTGGCAGTCGTCAATGGGACCTGGTTTCCAGATGCGTCAGAGGGTCCTGACATTGTCATAAAATCAACGATGGGTGCATGATCTTATGGGATCTATCAGAGGCTTAAGATCATGCACCGACCATCGATTCTACCTTTTTCAGAGGGGATATAGTGTGGCGGGTCCATATGCTTGGTGTGTCAATTTGGAAGTATTTGATTGGTCCATGTAGAGTGACTGGGCATGTTGTCAATGGGGTCAGGTTTTTTGAGGTTCAGTGGGTTCTGACAGTGACAGAGCATCGACGGTCGGTGTGTAATCTGATGGGTTTTCTCTAACACATGCAAACTTAAGATAGTCGTTGATCTCTTTTGGTGTCAGAGGGTTGTCAGAGAAGGGTAAGATTCTTCATCCGATGGTTGTCTTATGATCTGGAAGAATCTTGGAGGTCTATGTGAAGATGAGACAACCATCGATCTTCTTGTGCGGGCCCATTTAAATTTCCTCAGTCTTTTGGCAGTCTTGATAAGTGTTTAGCGGCCTGATGAATTTCAATTCTTTTTGCTCATTCACAAAATGAGATGGTTGTATTCTAAAAAGGCTGGTGGTTCAGCGAATGTGTATTCGCATGATCGCTAAACTATTTGGCAGATAGATAAAGTTCTTCGTGAATTGATGAAAGCCTTCAGTCACCAGTTCACCAGATGTAGTTGAGATGAGTTAGGTTTCCTTTGGTCTCCAGTTCACTGGGTTAAGTGGTGAGTTAATATTTCACTTTGTGAATAAGAAATTCCTTGTCACATATTCGATAGGAGTTAACTTGAGGATGGTAGTTGAGTTAAGGACATAAAGCCCACGAAATAAAGAGATCTAACGGTTGTGATATAAAGTTGGCCCAGATTTAAATTATGACCGCCGATTCACTGCTGGCGCTTGGAAATGACAGTTGTTTTTCAAATTCAAATTTGTAGAGGATTTCTCAGCAATAGAAAGGACCAAAATTGAATGCTTTCATGACTGGATTTGATTTGTTTGGTGGCACTTGTTGTTGCAACATGGTCCAGGGTGTTCCATGATCATCTGCAAGGGTTTGTACTGTATTTTTGTGCTTGAGGCGTGTTGCAGGTGGCCGAGCTAGTTGACATTTTGGGCATTTTTGTGGTTTTCAGTACCTTCTCAGTGAGATTATCATGATTGAGGATCACTCTGGGATTTTCTTTCTCTTGGTTGCCTGGGTTTCTTCCCCTAGAATAAATTTGTGACCATTTCTAGTTGGTTGGGTGGTTGAAACCCTAACCCTAGTCATCCGTAGCTTGTTGCAACCTATTTTGGGTTTCCAAGATGACTAGGGAGTATAAGTGGTAGCAAATTTTGATTTTGAATGGTTCCAAAAAAATTTCTTTTGGTCCCTGGTTGTTGATGGTATTATACTAAAAGAGGAGCTGGATTTTGGGTCTTTTTCCTATCTTTGTGTTGTTTTGATTGTATATTGATCCTGAATATGTTAATAAGAATGCTATTGAGTTCTAATCTTGCATTTGTGTATGTCTTCTTGTTTCAGTTTTGAGCTCATAGATGTTAGTGTCACAAAGTGTATTAGCATATGGTAAACGAAGAGTATTGTGAAGTCATCTCTGAGCTCCTAAGAAAGTTAGGATTAAAGTCTTTTAGGTGAGTTCAGTGAGTTTACAACCAAGTAATAATTTGATGTCCTTGTGTTTGAGGGAGAGGGGTACTAGGCAAAGCACTTATCCTAAGCTTAGGAGTGTTTGATTTAAGATCTTTAGTTGATGTATGTAATTGGGTGACTCTTTGCCCTGGGTTAAGGCACTGGTCCATCCTCTGGAGGCATTTCATTGTCATCAACCACACACACATATATAAATGATAAAATCTTTCAATCAATTAGGAAGGGGTATAGTTCTATAATATTTAGTGATTCCTTTAAAGAAGTGAATCAAGGGTACACCCACCCGAGAATTAAGGCTCAAAGTGTAGGAGGATCTCATTGTTGATCCTTTTTAATTGGCCCTCTTCCTTGTAGACTTTGGAGTGGTGATAGAGTCAAAGTATTATTAAAGTTATCCATCAAAGTATAAATCTACAAGTTGAAGATCAAAGGGAACTCCCAAGAGGCCTAATAAGAGACTGGGTTGGTAATTATCTGGGAGCTATAGCGTCTCCGCTGAGAATTCAAAATAACCATGTTGCAGAAGCTGAGGTGGTGCTCTATGTGGTGAAGTTGGCAAAAGATATGGGATGCTTGAAGCTTTGGCTGGAAGGTGATTCCCTCAACATAATTAATTGTATTAAAGGTAAAAATGATTTCTCATGGACTATAGCTCACATAATTGATAAAATCAAGATGATAATCCAAACTTATGAGGAAAGCCACATCACCCATATATACTGTGAAGGTAATAAGCTGACAGACAGGCTGGAAAATGAGGGGGCCCAGAATGATGTCACAAAAACATGGATAGGGGAAGAAAATATAAAAATAGAGATCATAAGTCCAATCACTTATGGTAAAATTAATCACAAGGAGGGAAAAACCACTCAAATTAATGATGACAAGGATGAAGCAATTATCTAGGAGTGCTACATGTAAGGTAATGTGTGCGTTCATCATTTTGAACTTAATGAGACACAGATTCTAGGTAATTTTAAGAGTTCTGAATAGAAAGAGCAAGCTGAGTCGTGAGTCTTAGAAAATTGGTAAGATTTGGAGCCATAAAAGTAACAGCATTCAAAAAATGGGAGGAGGTCTGAGAAGGGAGGAACTGGTTGACTGTGAGAAATGGAGACAAGAGAAGAAGGTCTAGAAGAAGCTAAAGAAAGGAGGAGTCACACTATACATTGAAAAGCTTCATGGTTATGATAAACAGGTAACTACTAAGTTTTCAGAGGGTTGGGTTAACGAAAAAGTCAATTTATGGGGCAAATATTTCCCCCTTACTCTTACCCTTATTTCTGAAATTACTGGTTTATCCATGGAGGGAATGCACTTTTATAGGGACAATAAGCGTATAGGTTCTAAAGCCTTTAAGATTTTTCCAAAAACTATGGATGAAGAAGCTCTGATGACCAAAAGCAAAGGGGATTATGTAGATATTACAAAAATCAAGGAGTTTTGGGCTAAAATGCTTAAAGTGTTGATAGAGTACTTCATGCTAGATGGTCGTTACTCTAAAATTTATAATCTGCACTTTGTTCTAGCTAACCACTTTAGGCACGACAAAAAGGTCTCTTTCCCGTACTTCCTATTGAGTTCTTTGAATAATAGTATTACTGAGCACAGGAAGAAAGCAAGCAATCCAGTGCTGCATGAGGGATTGATCCTCCTCATTATTGACTATGCCATGGATATTATCCCAAAACCTATTCCTAAAAGGGTTACTAGAAAAAGAAAGGAAAACAGAGAGGAAGAAAGTAAGGCTGAAACCCACAAGAAGGGAAGGGAAAACAAGAAAGAGGTCATTGAAAGTGTTGATGATACTGGAGACAAAAGCCATAAGAAAAATGTCAATGTCAGTGGTGATGATGTTGGAGACAAAATCCCTTTGTCTCAAGGAAAGGGAAGCACTCTGGAGGATAATGCCGAAGAGGACTTTGGTAAAGAGGAGGAAGCACAGGAAAAAGAGAACCTGGATCCTGAAGAAAATGAGCAGGAGGAGGCCATGAAGGAAAAAAAGAACATGGAAGAAGATGATGATGAGGAAGAAGGGGGTAAAGAAGAAGAAATTGAAGAGAAAGAAATTGAAGAAGAAGAAATTTAAGAGGAGGAAGATGGTTTGGAAGACCCAAGACTGGAAGAGAAAGATGAAGAATTAACTGAAAAAGAGGAAGGGAAGGGCCAGTTGAGCTATGAGGAAGGTGATAGCCAAAAGGAGGCTATCTTAGGATTCAAGATGGATGCTACTAGGTGGTCCCACAATACTGAGTCCCACTTTTTGGCCAATTTTGACATAGAGATCAACATTCTGAGAAAAAACTTCACTTTCGAACACCTGTTACCGCAAAACTATTAGGAATTTGAAGATGATGTAAACTAAAGTCTTTTAGAATTTTCTTTCTAGTTTCTAAATATATTTAAATTTTTATTTTTTTAAAATCATTTAAATTTATTTTTCCTTCTCCTTCGAAAAGTGGTTTGGATGAAAAAACTATGTTTTTAAGGAGTTACTGTCACTTGGATTAGCATAACTTTTTTTTTAAATATGATAACAATGTAATTCTTTCAAGATTATATTTGTAACTTCAATATCTAAAGGATGCAATTGGTTTTATTCATTTTGAGTCAATATTTCATAGTTTATTAAATTCTAAAGTGACAGTAACTGTAATTTAGACATAAGGTCACTTGGATCGCTCTCACTTCATCTGTGTATATCGAAATTCATTTTTATTTTTTTTCATAGAAAGGTAACACAAATACGCTTTTCATACATTTTTTTTATAATTTACTATTTTTCCTGAAGTCTTGAAGAGACAAGTTGTTGAATTACCAAACAACCTATGTTTAGTTAAAGTAATATTTAAAAGATCTAATGAACTCAATATGTATTAAAATTATATTCGTTAGAAAGCTTGTTCCAAATAGCATCGTTTGACATCGCATGTTTGAAAAAACTATCTTGTTTGGTCCTTGTTACAGGCCTTGAAAGATCATTTTTTTGAAGTTCACTCATTTTCTGAGGGCAAAATTTTAGTTTTGGGGTCTTCACACGAAGACCCCCTTTGTACGAAGCCCCTTGAGGGTCTTCATGCGAAGACCCTTCACACAAAGCCTCCCAAGTGAAAATTTTGGTAAACAACACACCGCCAAAATTTTTTTCTAGGTACTTCGTCTGAAGTATATACTTTGAAAGAAGTCGACAAGTATGTTTATTTTGTAAAAAAAATTTAGAATGGTATAAAACTAAAACATTTTGTTTTTATTTTATATCAAATTGCAATTAATAAATTCACATTTTCTATTATTAAAGGCATTTTTTGGAGGAGGATTACTATTTCTATTTTTTCAAAGACATAATTTTGGAGAGGAAAAATATTAGTGTACCATCTTAAAATGGAAGCACTTCCATGTTAAGAACATTTAGCCCTTTGAGTAAGTGGTTTGGGGTCATGTCAAGCGCCTTGAATGGGTCTTTGACTTGGATCTGGATTTTTCCCCTGTTCTGCCCCATTTTCAACTTCTTTCCTACCTAATTCTAGCATCCTGAATTGCAAACCTGAGATTCTTGACCTCAAGGTCATTGTTGACCTCTTAGGTCACAGTCAACCTTGACCCTGACCTAGGTCAAGGTCAACCTTGACCTTGACCCTAGGGTCTGGGATCCTCGGGGTTAGATTATGGTTTCGGGGTTTCGTCAAAATCTTGTCTTTTCCCTCCTTGGGGCCATTATTTCTTGGGTTAAGTGTCAAATTCTCAAATTAATATTCGAGGTAGACCTTTCTTGAGATTTGTATAGGATTCCTAATTTATTATTTGAGATTAGACTTTCTCGAGTTTTGTGCCTAATGCTCAAATTAATTTTGGGGTTGGCCTTACCTCAGATTTTGTGACAAGGCTCTTAATTAATTATTTATATTTCTATATTAAGGGTGGTCCCCTTCTAGATTTTTGTGTCAAGACTTTAATTTAATTTCCTCACCATGTGCACCTCTCTAGAGTTTTGTGCCATGAGCCCTTAATTATTGTTTCCTATGTGGTCTCTCTAGAAGTTTGTGCCCTAGATCACTATAAAAGGGAGCCTTCCTCTCTCATTTTCTCCATCAAGTTTTCATCCTCATAATCTCTCAAGCAAGAAATAAATCAAGAAAACAAGGAGGAGAAAGAAATAATTAAAGCATCTATTCATCTTCAAGCATTCAAGATCCAATTCATCAAGGAGATCCATTGTTAGCCATTGAAGGATTCAATCTCTATGGAGCCCTCTTGTTGAAGATTTCTCCATCCACATTCATCCAAACCTCTTCCTATTTGAAGATCCATTCAAGATTGGTGTTGAATATCTAAAGAAAATTGATTGGAGACATCTTACATTCAATTCTCCATTCATTTGAAGCATCCATACTTGTGGATTCGAGGATTCGAATCCTCCACAAGGGTTCTCAACATAAGCAAGGTGAATTGTTCCATTTACTTTGTTTACCACAACAATTTCAATTCAATTTCAAGGTTAATTCCTACATCAGGGTTTGACTAAGGAAAAACCCTCCCCCTAACAAACAAAACCATTTTTCTTCTAGGTACAAGTACAAAACAACAAATATCAGTGCAGATTTGGATACCCTTTTCGCTAAACTTTCAGGATCCGCGAATAGATTTTTTGTCAGAGCAATGCAGGTCAAGGTCGACATTAAGAGGGGTACAATTGTGCCCCTAAACTTAGGTCAGGGCACAATTGTGCCTCTGTACTTGGGTCAAGGTTGACCTTGCTTAGAAAAGAAAAAGATTTATGGGTTTTGTAGATCTCGTAGTTTTGATTAATTGTCGCAAAAATTAATAGTTTTTGAGACTGTTTGACAGGGTTTTTAGCCAATTCTTTTTCAGAGGTAAGTACCTTTATTTCTTCATTTCAACATTAGTCTTCTACATTTACTTTCCATATTAATACAATTTCATATGTATGTGTAAAATATTGGTTTTGGGGTCTCTTTTATGTGCAAACCATTGTTCTAGGATGCCATCCATATTTTTATATATTACATTTTTGTGAACCTGACAAGCTTACCCACTATCTTTTGTGGAATTAGATGCCCTATTGTGTTAGATTTCCATTTGTATTATCTTGTGTGTTCACCTTCATCTTACATTTTGGTGAACCCATGATAGACAACTCTTTCTTTTATGGTGTTAGATCTCCCTTTGTATTACCTTGTGTGTTCACCTACATCTTACATTTTAGTGAACCCAACAAGCTTACCCCCTATCTTTTTTGGAATTAGATGCCCTATTGTGTTAGATTTCCCTTTGTATTATCATGTGTTTTCACCTTCATCTTATATTTTGGTGAACCCGCGATAGACAACTCTTTCTTTTATGGTGTTAGATCTCCCTTTGTATTACCTTGTGTGTTCACCTACATCTTACATTTTGGTGAACTTGACAAGCTTACCCCCTATCTTTCGTGGAATTAGATGCCCTATTATGTTTATGACAACTCTTTATTTTTGGTGTTAGATCTACATTTTGTGTTATATATTACATGCTTACAAAAGTAGATTTATTTTTTTCTCTTGCATTTATATTTAAAAAATACAAAAAAAATTGCAAAATTTCTTTAAAAATACAAAAATATTTACAAGCTTACCCCCTATCTTTTGTGGAATTAGATGCCCTATTGTGTTTGTGGTGTTAGATTTCCTTTTCATGCCTATGCATTTGGATATATCTAGATCTATTTTCTATGCATTTCTTTATTGGTTATCATGTTGCACAAGTTATCTCAAGTATTTTTCAAGTGCTTTATTGAACCTTTGGATGGGGATGTTGATTTTTCTCTTCCTCATGAAACCATTGTGAATGATCCCTTGGATAAAGACATTTATTTATCCCCTCCTCATGAAGAGGCTTTGATAAAAGGGTGATTTATTAATGGATGACATATTTATACATGATGATAACTCTTTTTCTAAAACACACTCGCCTTATGCAAACATTTTTGACATTATAGATGCTTTACCTCCATTTGGGATTCCTTCTAGTGATGAGGCATTAGTAGAGAATGATATGAATTCCCTTAATGATCTACCTCTTAGTGATGATCTTATGGAGAATCAAGATCCTACCTCATCTCTTCCTAGGGTGTCTTCTTTTCTTCCTTCTTGTGAATCTATTTGTAGTGTTGAGACAACTAACATGGTTTATCCAGAACCTTTGTTGACTATAAAATGTTATCCTCACATTACTATCAAAGGTAAACCTATGGAGTCTTTAGATTCTTTCAGTGACCAAGATTCTATAGCTCACACATGTCATACAAGGAATAACCCTCAACATAATTTGGTGGTTTCTACTTCTTTGCCACCTTCTCAACCCATTCTTCCTCCACCTCATCTTCCTAGCAAGGAGTATAATTTGATAAACCAATTAAAAAATACCCCTGCCAAGATTTCTTTATGGGAGCTTCTTGAAAATTCACCTACCTACTATGAAGCCTTGCAAAAATCTCTAGAAACTCTTCCCACTCCACCTCCTAATCAAGAGAACATCAATAACTTCTTACAATGCATGCATACTACCCCGGGTCCTCCTGACATTGTATTTACTCAAAAGGATTTACCTTCTAAATAAGTTTAGAATCAATATGATGCTCTTATGGTTGTTGTTACTATCAATAAAAGTATCATTCATAGGACCTTGATTGATAATGGATCTAGACTTAATGTTTGTAGCATGGACATGCTCAAAGTGATTACAGTCGATCTTTCAACTATTCAACTTGATAATGTTCCTATACGTGGATTTAATAGCATTGCTAAGAAAACTTTAGGAATCATTACTTTACCTATCAAAGTAGGTTTGGTCATCTTGAATACTCCTATTCATGTTATTCCTAGACCTCTCAATTATAACCTTCTTTTGGGTAGACCTTGGTTGCATGAGATGCATGTTGTTCCTTCCACCCTTCACTGTAAAGTCAAGTTTATTCATAACAACATGATATATACACTTCATGCGGATGATGTGCCTAATCCTTGTTTAAATATTAAAACCTACAATAACCCTATTCCTAATCCTTCTTCCTCTAATGCTCTTCTTGGTGATGATTGGGGAACCTTGGATTTTAATCCTACCTTTATTGGATAGTATAAGGTTAATGATCTTGATTTTATGAAGCAACAAAAAGAGTTTGAAAAATGATTTTTTGCTTCTACTTCTAATACCCTTCGTAATAACTTTTTCGCTGCTTCTACACACAATGAATCTATCAAACCTACTAATGATGACATAGTGACTACTATGGTTCCATTGACTCTTGTTGATATAGCTTCTTGTTATGGTCCTAGTTATCATTTCCTAGTTAAACAAGGATTCGACGGTCAAGGATGTGGTAAGTATAAACAGGGAATTCAAATGACCTTACACACTGGGGGCATGAGCATTCTTATGGATTGGAATTTAATCCTCAACAACAAATCAATGTTAACAATATCTCAAATAATACTTCAAAACAAGATGAAGCTATGAAGGAATTTCACCAAGAAGTTCTTTTGTCTAAACTCCTTCGTGCTAAGATGATTATTAGACCTAAACGCAAAAAGAAACGTAGTCCACACTTGAAAGATCTTCCTTTTTGTTTATATCACAGATTTCATGATCACTCTACTAATGAATGTCAACCTTTACATTATAAGATTAGGCAGCTCATTGATAGTAAGGTTATTTATATATCATGTGGCAATGAGTTGTATTTCAAACCTATTTTTTTCTAAATAATATTTATGTTCCTATTATAGAGCTCCACATTATGTAAACAATGCTAGCCTAATCCTTGGGGGCTTGTTGTCTTGCATAGTTTTGTGAGCGATATAATAGGTCCCCTTCCATCCTTGTTCCCATGCTTGGGGGGCAAGGATGTCATCTCCTTCTTTTTCTATCTTTCCAAGATTCACCTCTTTCCTTGGTTAAGAACTATCTATCTATTATGTGATATCCAATCATACATGAAAATTTTGGGTTGCATTGAGGATATATGTCCTTGATTATAATCTATTTTGCTGTTTGACATTGGTTTTCCATGGTTGATAAATCTCTCACCTTGGAAACTAAATAGTGTGCTATCCCTCACAAGGGTTACTTTTTCACTTCTTGCATGATATCTCTTTGCATTTTTCCCTTCCATGACCTCATAGGAGCCGTGATCTTCTTGGATTGGACTGGATGTTGTCTATGGGTATTGTCGGTATTTTCTTGATGTTGAAGAAGGCTTTATCCTTGTTCTTTTCTTTCCTTAACATGTCAAAATAGTATGTTTTTCCCATCTTAAGGAGGAGACCATATATACGGCCTCCCTCATTCTATATTATGTATTTTTGTTCTAACCTTTTGTTTTGCAGCATGCTAAATCTTGGAAGGCAACACACATAAGTTGCTAAATCATGAAGAGACACGCATTTGCAATTTCAAATATGCTAAATCATTGAAAAGTAATGTAAATAAGTTTCTAAATCCTAAAGGGACACACATTTCCAATTTCAAATATGGTAAATCCTCTGAAGGTAACACACATAAGTTGCTAAATCCTGAAGAGATACGTATTTTACAAATGTATTCTATGGTGATATGAGGATATGGATCCATGGGTACTTTATAAAAGCCATTAGAAGATGCACTAAATACATGCACAAAGCCTCTAGAGGGCGTATAACTTTATGGGGTGACTATCAAGTGTTTTCTTGGTGGGCCACTCCTCTCTTCCCTTTTCTTTCTATTTTATAGTGATGTCTCTCTTATTGTAATCTTGGAGTTGATAAAGACTTGAGTCCTTGGGGGCTTGAGGATTCCTTTGTCCCTTTGATTTCAATAAAATTATCTTTTTCTTTGTGATCTCCTTTACCAAGAGTTTGCATCGAGTCCATACTCTTGCCGATGTGGGGGCTTAATGTATTGTCTTAAAATGGAAGCACTTCCATGTTAAGAATTTTTATCCATCCAAGTAAGTGGTTTGGGGTCTTGTCAAGAACCTTGAATGGGTATTTGACTTGGATCTGGCTTTTTCCCCTATTCTGCCCCATTTTCCACTTCTTTCCTACCTAATTCTAGCATACTAAATTGCAAACCTGAGTTTCATGACCTCAGGGTCAAGGTTGACCTCTTCGGTCAAGGTCAACCTCAACCCCGACCTAGGTCAAATTAATCCTCGACCTTGACCCTATGGTTAGGGATCCTTGGGGTTAGATTCTAATTTTGGGGTTTCGTCAAAATCTTGTCTTTTCCTTCTTCAGGGCCACTATTTCTCAGGTTAAGTGTCAAATTCTCAAATTAATATTTGAGGTGGACCTTTCTTGAGATTTGTATAGGATTCCTAATTTATTATTTGAGATTATCCTTTCTTGAGTTTTATGCCTAATGCTCTAATTAATTTTGGGGTTGGCCTTACCTTGAATTTTGTAACAAGGATCTTAAATAATTATTTGTATTTCTATATTAAGGGTGGTCCCCTTCTAGAGTTTTATGTCAAGACTTTAATTTAATTTCCTCTCCATGTGCACCTCTCTAGATTTTTGTGCCATGGGCCCTTAATTATTGTTTCGTATGTGGCCTCTCTAGAAGTTTGTGCCCTAGATCACTATAAAAGGGAGCATTCCTCTCTCATTTTCTCCATCAAGTTTTCATCCTCATAATCTCTCAAGAAAGAAAGAAATCAAGCAAGCGAGGAGGAGAAGGAAAGAATTCAAGCATTCATTCATCTTCAAACATTCAAGCATTCAAGATCCAATTCATCAAGGAGATCCATTGTTAGCCATTGAAGAATTCAATCTCTATGGAGCCCTCTTGTTGAAGATTTCTCCATCCACATTCATCCAAGCCTCTTCCTATTTCAAGATCCATTCAAGATTGGTGTTGAAGATCTAAAGAAAATTTATTTGAAACATCCTACATTCAATTATACATTCATTTGAAGCATCCATACTTGGGGATTCAAGGATTCGAATCCTTCATAAGGGTTCTCAACATAAGCAAGGTGAATTGTTCCACTTACTTTGTTTACCACAACAATTTCAATTCAATTTCAAGGTTAATTCCTACATTGGGGTTTGACTAAGGCAAACCCCTCCCCCCCAAGAAATGAAACCATTTTTATTGTAGGTACAGGTACATAACAATGAATATCAGTGCAGACTTGGATACCCTTTTTGCCAAACTTTCAGGATCCACGAACATAATTTTTGTCAGAGCAGTGCATGTCAAGGTCGACATTAAGAGGGGTACAATTGTGCCCTTGAACTTGGGCTGGGGCACAATTTTTCCTCCATACTTGGGTCAAGGTTGACCTTGCTCAGAAAAGAAAAAGATTTCTGGGTTTTGTAGATCTCACAGTTTCAATTGAGAGATGTGATAAAATCAATAGTTTCTAAGACCGTCTGATAGGGTTTTTAGCTGATTCTTTTTCAGAGGTAAGTACCTTTATGTCTTCATTTCAATAGTAGTCTTCTACATTTACTTTCCATATTAATACAATTTGATATGTATGTGTAAAATATTGGTTTTGGGGTCTCTTTTATGTGCAAACCATTGTTCTAGGACACCATCCATATTTTTATATCTTACAATTAGATTAGGGTATGTTTTGAAGAAGAGAATTTTTGTTGACGATCTTTTGGAAGACATTTTTTGGATTTCAAAGAAATGAGGAACAAGAAGGGAAGACAAATTAAATCTTCTAGAACAAGGTGACCTAGTACTAAACAAAGAAATCATGAAGCTGCATCGACATATTATCATAAAACTAAAGACGCTGAAAGACAAGCCGAAGTAGGAGGGTCAAGTCAAGTCAAAGAATTGCACATTGAAGAATGGTCGGGAGCACTCCCTATGGAAGCTCAAACAATTGATGTTGGAGAAGGGTCAAGATCACGTGCTCCTACTTGTATGGATGAACTTTTAAATTTAGCTCAAACTATAAAGAGAAATATTAATTATAGAAATTTAGATCGTTTATTTACAATGGATGTGGATAATTTGAGATCACTTGCTAATGTTCAACCCTTAAGTCTTGCTAAGAAGAGATCAATGAATATGATAGCAAGATAAATATTGGGTAAATTTGATAATTTTGAAACACTTGAACAAGCTCAATTGCTTTTAGTTGTACTTATAAACAAAAAATTGGAAGGGGCATTAAAATTATTGGGTATAGACACATCATCAAAGAAGAGAAAATTTGTTGACATGCAAACTGATATGATTGAAAATCTTAGGAAAGGTTTGAACCAGCTAGGGGAGTAATCTCAAACTAAAGATAAGACCATTATGAGAAAAATTATGTTGACATCCATTGTAGGTAACACTATGGGACAAAAAAGATAGATATCTTCAGTTTCATCTCAGTTTGGTTTTTAATAGGAAAACAATATCACGATATGTTAATAGGAGAATACTTTTGGATGATAGCACCTTGTAAGGCAATTGGGAAATCATGTGTAGAACTCCTCATTCGGATAGGATTGATGAAGGAATAAAAAATTTGGTTACATCATTTTGGAATAATAATATATGTCCTTCATTAAACACTAGAGATGTTATCAAACATAGAATTTCAACTAATCAATATGAATATCATATGAAACATTGGTTGGACACAGCACAACATGAAATATATGTGTCATTTTATAGTTCTAATCCTAATATAAAGATTGGGAAAACATTGTTTGAAAGATTGAAGCCATATTATATCAGGACAAACAAAGTGTTTGAAACTTTTTGTTGTCGTTATCATATTGAATTTGATCTTCACTATCAGGTTTTTTGAAAGTTTGTAGAAGACACTTATGCTTTTTAAAATGCCCCTCCTACTAGATGAAGTGAGTTCATCTCATCCATTTTATGTGACAAAAGAGATGATGTAGCTGGACAAATAAATTGCATAAAAGGAATATGTCAAACATGTGCTAATTTGTCTCTTTTTCCTTTGAAAAATGAAAATATTGATGTAACAAAGATGGTAAATTGCAAGAGTTACAAATATGTAAAGAATGAAACAAAATTTGGGAAAGAATCCAAAAGGTTAGAATATGTTGAAGAGGAGATAAATGTTGGATTATTTAAGGAAAAATTTAAAAAATTGATTCAACCCTACATTCATCATGCATTTTTTGCAAAGTGGCAAGCACAACAATTCCAAACACTAAGAGAAAATTTTCCACTTGGAACTATTGTATCAGTTGTTGATTTTATAGAAAATTATTCTTTTGTTCATCAAAAGGCAATTCAGTTAGAATACTATTTTTCAGAGAAAATTACTATTATGGTACATGTGTTTTATTGACACACACAATTAGATTTGGATGGTATTCAGAGCACATTTGAAGCATGGGTCATCAAGAAGGAATATCATTTTTGTATAAGTGGTGATAGAGAGCATGACATTAATTATGTAGAACATTGCTTCAAGATGTTTTTTGCAAATTTGAAAGAAAGAGGTATAAAAATTGATAAACATTATGTTTGGTCACATGGATGTGTTGCACAATTTAAATCATTGAGACCATTTTATGCACTATGTAGATATCATCATAATGAAAACATACCACATGTTTGGAGTTTCTTTGAGAGTGGACATAGAAAAGGTGAACATGATGGTGTCAGAGCTTGCATCAAACGTGCTATACGAAAGTATCAAATGAATTATAAGGGAGTGCATATAAAAAATACAAATGATGTGGTTGAATGGTGCAAAACACATTTCACACCAAATGAGAATGACACATCATTAGGATTGAGTCAGGTGGTGCCATATAGAAAATTTTGGGAGATAAAAGGTATGCACACATTTTTAAATTATTTGAAAGTGTTTAAAAATTTTATGATATTTTTTATTCAAATTATATTTATATAGAATGTATTATATATGCATTTGTTCAGGTGTGGATAAAAAAATTATGCATGGTTGCAATAGGATAGAAAAGATGTGATCTTTGCATTCAGTTATGAGTATGAATTTTCATAATTGGATGTTAAACACTAGTGACTACTCATGCTTTTGTTGTCACTGCATTGCTAACAATTATGAGGAATGTATCAATCAAGACCGTGGATATGTAGGCACTTGGAATCTAGTGCCACTAGTTGTTACTGATATATTTTATAGAGATGAAGATGAAAACTTTGATGATGTCCCTTTGATTTCTACTGATTACGATCATATCTCAGGATTGGTCAAAATTGGTAAGTATATATATTTCACATTATATGGTACATTAAGCTACATGTATAGATAGATAGATAGATCTATAGATTGAAATAAGTAAAATTTAAGATCTCACACATGTATATATAAATTTACTTTGCAAGTGATGTCTTTGCAATGATTGTTGAGTGTGGAAATGTAGGAGTTGGTTATTATTTACTGCATTTTACTGCAGAGAGGATGAAGTTACTTGAACCTGAAGAAAGTGATGGAATGTTGTTCCCCATAGGTTTGTATATGGTTTACATCAATATATTGAACTCAATTTGTAAATTTTAAATTTCAACCTTTTAAAAAATTTCAAATTGAGTTTGTTTAAATTTATATATTGTTAAAATTTGTGACCTGTACGTTCTGTTGTTTTAGAGGGAACATATTTCAAGAAAATCAAAGTAATTCAACATGGTATTCAATTTGTTGATTATGAACCAGACAATAAGGTGTTTCAATATAGTCACCTAGTAGTTGCCACATCCATTTGTCTCCGTACAGTTTAATCTCAATGTGGATGTCATAAGTGGAGACTAGATAGTGAGGATCATGAGAGAATATTACATGTTCTCCATGAAAGGTCTGAACCACTTGAGTTGGTCTAAAAAGTATAATATGTATACCTATTTATTGTGTTAGGACCTACTTGATATCTCTAGATTAAATTTCATTATACTTTGTTTATATATTTAAACATATGATGGACTATAATTTTTTGATATATGATGGACCTATTTGATGGTTCAATGGTTTTAATATATAGAATTTTATATGTATACTTTGATTATTCAATGATTTTATAGATTACATATTAGTTAAAGATTTTATTTATGCTTTGATTATTCAATATTTTTTATGATACTTTTTATGATGCTTATGATTTCTAGATCCCCTTAAGACCTCCCCTTAAGACACTAAAAAATGATGAAATTAGTTAGATTACTTAAGACATGTGTTAGTTCTAGAATTAGTTACATGTATTAACTAGTTATTTTTTATGATATTCATTCTAGATCCCCTTAAGACCTCCCCTTAAGATTTCTTATTAGTTAAAGATCACCTTAAGACACTAAAAAATGATGAAATTAGTTAGATTACTTATCATATCTAATCAAATCATATCATCTAATCAAATAAAACCATGTAATAAAATCATCTAATCAAATTATATATAATCAAATAAAATCATCTAATCAAATAAAAACATATCATATCATCTAATCAAATAAAACCATCTAATCAAATCAAATCAAATCATATCATTTAATAAAATAAACCATCTAATCAAATCATATATCATCAAATCAAATAAAATCATATCATATTATCTAATCATATCATCTAATCAAATATATGTCTCGAATCATATGTCTCTAATTAAATATATGTCTTGAATCAAATATATGTACATCTAATCAAATATATATGTTTCTAATCAAATATATGTCTTGAATCATAAACTGAAAATATGAAACATATACTAATGGCATATATAATGAGTCTCAAATAAAAGGTATGTGCAACATGTCCTAAATTAGGGAGTCACCTAGGTGCATGCGAATAGAGTGACCCTCTAAGCGACTGCCACGAGCATCCTCTGGCTGTGAGACAACAACTAATCCCTACGAATATAAATGCATGTATATATAATAATAATCTAAAATAATTAAAATATTATAAATGAATGTTTAAACTTACATATTATTAAAACTTACTTGACCACTACTAGGTGTCACATCTACTGAATCCCTCCTATGAAAAGCATCCTCTGGCTGTAACGCAGTTACTAACCCCTACAAATTTAGTACAATAGTATTTTATATACATGTGCATAGTATATATGTTATGTAAAGTACTTGAAATATATAAATACATGTGTACACATGCGTGCTTAAACATACATATATATATAAATTATCTGAGCACTAGTAGGTGCCACATCAAATGGATCTCTCATATGAAGATGCTCTAAGCCCAAACTAGAGGTAACATGCTCTGCTAACTATGCCTGCAAAATATTATACATTCAACAAACATCAATACACATGTCTACAATTAATTGTTCACTAAAAATCCTAAGAAAAAAGAAAAGAAAATTTTATATGTACCTGGGTCTTAGGAGCAGAAGGATCATCAGCGTGCTGCACCATCGTATCATCAAATAAAACTACATCACCCACACCACCTAAGGTCCTAAACCTCTCTAGTAATGAGGAGAGTAGGAGTGACACTAGCTGGGAGGGGAGTGATGTAGAACCTGAACCATCTGGATGTAATAACATATCCATAAATGACCCAACATCAGTGCCAACGTCCACCTAACCCAACCCACACAACTGCTCATCAAAAGTGTCTAGGCCCTTAGTGGTGATGCGTACATCTCCAACCTATATACCTGGCTCTATAGCTGCAAAGTGATATGTGGGTGTAAAATGCTCTGTACTATGCTATGCCTGACTAGTAGATGGTGCGTCTTGTATTGCTAGAACTATAGGACCCCGTGAAAGTCAAATGAAATCTCTAACTAAATGTATTGGGATCTTGTCTATGTCAGCAATATAAGAATAGGCCTATAGAAGATCCTCCAACAAGTAAAGGGCCATATCTAAATGACTATGATGACCCGATAGTGCTTGTATCTCTCCATGTATAGGAAGACCTGGAGCTCTATATGTCTCATCAGTCACACCTATAGTAGTACTAGATGAAGCCTCAAAAGATGATTTGGCTCTACTTGGTCTAGTCAAAATGTATCTTCCTACTGAATCTAAAGTGATGGATGTGGCTGGAGAAGCAATCTATCCTATACTATCCACTACTCCCCTCTGAGAAGCATTGATGACTCTATCTATAGTAGTAGCCATTTCCATTGCCACTATCAGAGTCATGTACACAACTAGCTGTCTATGAGGTTGTACAACTCAATTAGCCCTACAATACTGATCACTGTCTGCAACCCTATTGCACCCCGGATCATAATATACTAGAATATCTAAATAGTTGACCCTGAGTCCCAAATGGAACTTAGCGTACAACTACTATGAAAAATATAATGGAATCTGATCATTATTTGGATAAAGACCATGTGCTAATAGAAACCAAGGGTATATCATACATGTGATCTGAGGAATCACACACCATGTGACCTGATACACCCTCATAATGGCCTTCCCATCATAATATGGGAAAACCTCTAGTTTGATTATTTCCTTGGGGAGAAGGCTCTAAATCGTCACCAAGGAAACATCGCCCGAGACCTCAGCCCTCAACTCTTGAAAAATGGTCTCAACTACCTGAGGCATGAAGGAGGAATGAGACCTCAATCTAGCAGTCATAGCCTCCAAACTAGTCAATATACTAGCACAAGTGTCTCTATATATACCACCTATTGAAGATGTATGGATGGACTCTCTAAGTTGAGCCATCTCTATGTCAGCAATATGAAAAATGGTATGCATATCAGGAGTCTAAGGTGCATCCTCAATGCCATCTAGATACATAACATGTGAAAGCTAAGTGTTAATAATTAAGTACTTGATTACATATTATAACTGCATGTAAAATGGAAACAAATATCTAAATATATAAAATTATAGGTCCTATTAGGTCATGTAAGTGGTCTTATTAGGTCTTAAGGGTCCTATGATGTACTAATTGGTATTAATAGGTCCTATTACATCACATAAGTGGTCTTATTAGGTCTTAAGGGTCCTATGATGTACTAATTGGTATTAATAGGTCCTATTACATCACATAAGTGGTCTTATTTAGGTCTTAAGGGTACTAAGATGTACTAATTTGTATTAATAGGTCCTATTACATCACATAAGTGGTCTTATTAGGTCTTAAGGGTCCTAGGATGTAATAATTGGTATTAATAGGTCATATTAGGTCAAGTAAGTGGTCCTAGAGTGTCTTAAGGGGTCGTGGGTAACATAAGAGGTCATAAGGTATAGATAAGGGTCCTAGAGTGTCTTAAGGGGTCATGGGTAACATAAGAGGTCATAAGGTATAGATAAGGGTCCTAGAGTGTCTTAAGGGGTCATGGGTAACATAAGAGGTCCTAAGGTATAGATAAGGGTCCTAGAGTGTCTTAAGGGGTCTTGGGTAACATAAGTGGTCCTAGAGTGTTTTAAGGGGTCATGGGTAACATAAGAGGTCCTAAGGTATAGATAAGGGTCCTAGAGTGTCTTAAGGGGTCGTGGGTAACATAAGAGGTCCTAAGGTATAGATCAGGGTCCTAGAGTATCTTAAGGGGTTGTAGATAACACAAGAGGTTCTAAGGGGTCCTAAGGGATCCAGATAAGAGTCCTAGAATGTTAATGGGTCATAGGTGCAATAAGTTGTCCGAGAGTGTCTTCAAGGGTCGTGGATAACATAAGAGGTCATAAGCTATAGATAAGGGTCCTAGAGTGTCTTAAGGGGTCATGGGTAACATAAGTGGTCCTAGAGTGTCTTAAGGGGTCGTGGGTAACATCAAATGTCTTAAGCTATAGATAAGGGTCCTCAACTATCTTAAGGGGTTGTGGGTAACATAAGAGGTGCTAAGGTATAGATAAGGGTCCTAGAGTGTCTTAAGGGGTTGTAGATAACATAAGAAGTCCTAAGGGGTCCTAAGGGATCTAGATAAGAGTCCTAGAATGTTAATGGGTCGTAAGTGCAATAAGTGGTCCTAGAGTGTCTTAAGGGGTCTTGGGTAACATAAGAGGTCATAAGCTATAGATAAGGGTCCTAGAGTGTCTTAAGGGGTCGTGGGTAACATAAGTGGTCCTAGAGTGCCTTAAGGGGTCATGGGTAACATAAGATGCAATAAGTTATAGATAAGGGTCTTAGAGTGTCTTAAGGGGTCATTGGTAACATAAGAGGTGCTAAGGTATAGATAAGAGTAACATAAGAGGTCCTAAGGTATAAATAAGGGTCCTAGAGTGTCTTAAGGGATCCAGATAAGAGTCCTAGAATGTTAATGGGTTTTAGGTGCAATAAGTGGTCCTATAGTGTCTTATGGGATCATCGGTAACATAAGAGGTCATAAGGTATAGATAAGGGTCCTAGAGTGTCTTAAGGGGTTGTGGGTAACATAAGAGGTCCTAAGGTAAAGATAAGGGTCCTAGAGTGTCTTAAGGGGTCGTGGGTAACATAAGAGGTCCTAAGGTATAAATAAGGGTCCTAGAGTGTTTTAAGGGGTCATAGGTAACATAAGAGGTCCTCAGGGGTCCTAAGTGATCTAGATAAGAGTCTTAGAATGTTAATGGGTTGTAGGTGTAATAAGTGGTTCTAGAGTGTCTTAAGGGGTTGTGGATAACATAAGAGGTCATAAGCTATAGATAAGGGTCCTTGAGTATCTTAAGGGGTCGTGGGTAACATAAGTGGTCCTAGAGTGTCTTAAGGGGTCATGGGTAACATAAGATATCATAAGCTACAAATAAGGGTCCTAGAGTGCCTTAAGGGGTCATGGGTAACATAAGAGGTCCTAAGGTGTAGATAAGAGTCCTAGAGTGTCTTAAGGGGTCATGGGTAACATAAGAGGTCCTAAGGGGTCCAAGGTTACATTAGTAGATCCTCATATGTATTAATTGAATCTAAGATACATAAATGTGTCATAGGACAACCTAAGATATGTTAATGGATCTTGAGGATCCGAAGGGATCATATATGTCTTAAAATGTTGTAAGGGATGTATAACGGTCCAATAATATTAATGGGTCATAGATGTGATAAGTGGTCAAAGTGGTCCTAGGACATCCTAAGATTATTTAATGGGTCTTGGGGGTCTAAGGTTTTATATTTGTTTTAATATTTCATAAGGGATCCAGATAAGAGTCCTAGAATGTTAATGAGTCGTAGGTGTAATAAGTGGTCCTAGAGTGTCTTAATGGGTGGTGGGTAACATAAGAGGTCCTAAGGTATAGATAAGGGTCCTAGAGTGTTTGAAGGGGTCATAGGTAACATAAGAGGTCCTAAGAGATCCAGATAAGAGTCATAGAATGTTAATGAGTCGTAGGTGCAATAAGTGGTCCTAGAGTGTCTTAAGGGGTCATGGGTAACAATGGGTCCTAGATGTGTCTTAAGATAGTGTAAGGGATGGATAAGGGTCAAGTAGAGTGTCTTAAGGGGTCCTGGGTAACATAAGAGGTCCTAAGGGGTCCTAGGTTACATTAGTGGATCCTCATATGATATTAATTGAATCTAAGATACATAAATGTGTTCTAGGACAACCTAATATATGTTAATGGGCCTTGATGATCTGAATGGGTCATATATGTCTTAAAATGTTGTAAGGGATGTATAATGGTCCAGCAATGTTAATGGGTCATAGATGTGATAAGTGGTCTAAGGGATCTTAGGTTACATTAATTGATACTAGTATGTCTTAAGGGTTCTTGAGGGCAATGATGGGTTCGCATATGTATTAACAGAAGCTAAGATAGATGAATATGTCCTAGGAGATTTTAAGATATAATAATGGGTTGTATGGGTCCTAAGGGGTCATATGTGTCTTAAGATGTCATAAGCGATACGTAATGGTCCTAGAATGTCTTAAGGGGTTGTAGGCCTCATATTAGGTCCTAAGAGATCATAGGTTACTTTAATTCATCCTAGAATATGTCTTAAGGAGGCTTGAGGGAAACAATGAGTATTAATGGAAGCTAGCATGTACATCAATGGGTCATAGGACATCCTAATATGTATTATAAGATCTTGAGATTCCTAAGGGATCCTAAGTGTCTTAATATGTCGTAAGGGAGGAATAAGGGTCCTAGAAACTTACTGTACTACAATTTTTTAACATTCTCTAACATACTACTAGACCATTTAAAAAAATTTAACTAAGATTTTCTAAGATTTCTACAAACTAAAAATTATTTAAAACAAATAACTATCTAATATTTACTAAATTTACTAAAAATGCGTGTACATGTGTGTGAGAGAGAGAGATTCCTAATATTTACAACTTTAGACTTGAAATTTAAAACCAAATATTTTTAATTATTTCTATAAGATCTTAATATTTTCTAACATTTTCTAACATTTCTACTATGGTTTCTAATGTTTTGTAAATATTTTCTAACATTTGCTAACAAACTACTACAATTTTCTATGGTTTTCTAACATATTCTAACATTTATACTATGATTTTTAATATTTCTATCATTTTCTAATATTTAACTACGATTTTCTAATATTCTACTATCAATTTCTAACATATTAGATAATATATAACTATGATTTTCTAACATTTATACAAATAAAAAATTATTTAAAATAAATAACTAACTAAAATAAATATAAAACATATAATTTACAATAAAGAATGAGAAAAATGTGTGTACCTAATACTGCTAACAATTTGAAGATCATGAAAAGTCTCGGGAAATGTTGATGTTCTACTGGACGTCATTGGTTCACTCCAAGGCTTGGGGTCCGCAAAATCCAACAGTGACAATGACAAATAAAAAAGAAACGTCAAAAATATATAACGAAATCCAGCCAAAAGGGGCTTCGTGCAAAGCCCCCTGTCTAGGGTACTTCGCGCGAAGTGGGTCCACCACTTCGCTTGAAGTAATGACTTCGCACGAAGACTTTAAATTTTTTTTTTCCCTATGACGCTGATGTTGTTCATCCCTAAAAGTGGGCCACAACTTTGTGGGATCACCCTACTATTCTGGAGAAGGTTAAGAGGACCGATGGCCATGACATTCATATAGAAAAGTGGATATTGCAGGAGATGTAGAAAATGAAACATCACCTCAAGGCCATGGAAGACACGATGAATACCCTGAAAACAAAGCTAGAAAAGATGGAAAAGAAGTTTTTAGATAAGGTAAAAAACAATAATCTGAATGAGGATATTACTGCTGAAATTAAAATGATGGTTGACAACAAGCTTAAAGAACTAACTGAAAAAATCAGTTACAATGGGTACATAATAAATGAGGTCCTTAAGCATGGAAATGAAGGCCTTAGTGCCTCTGTTATGAACCTGAAAATGATGTACAACTATCTGGAAAAAAGTCTGCTGGAAAATACTACCATAATGATTGATGATGATGCTAGGAACTCTATACTGGGAACTAGAACTAGGGGCCGCATCAAGAGGAAGGTCCCTGATACACCAAAGGAGCTGAAAGATTTAAAAGAAGCTATTCAGAAGATGGAGGACCTGTAGAAGAAGGCAGAGAAGACTATTAATAACAAGTAGTCTGTTCTGGTTGGTAGCTGGTAGATTACTGGTAGTTGTGCTAGTAACTGTTTCTTTTTGTTTTTGTTGTCTTGTCTCGGGTTGGTTAGGGTCCTACTTTTTTCTTCATAGAAGGCATCTCTTTTTGTAAAGCTGAAATGTAAAATCTTTCTGATATTATGTAAATGGTTTCAGGTTCCATTCAAAACCTATTTTTACCTTGATAAAAAAAAATGAAACAAAATAAGAAATGAAATGAGGAGATGCTCTTTTATAATCTGAGAGTGTCTCTTCATATTCTCCAATATGTCTTTTGCAATTTCTTTGTCTTTCCAAATTCCAAATTTAATATTAAACATTAAAAAAATGTAAAAGCTGATAGTGGGTCTTGAATTAAAAAAGTTTAAAAACAATTGATGCTTGTATGGGCGTTTCAAATTTAAAATAAAAAATAAAAAACAACAAAAACTTACTGGGGCATGACGCCACCACCCGCCGGTCCCCCTACTTTCCTGTATGGGAGTTTCAATTTTTTTTCTTTTAAATAAATCTAACAATTTTTTTTATTGGGGCACGAGGCCACCACTCCTGGGCCCCCTGCCAGTAGTGCATCTCGACGACAATAGGAAGCTTGCCAAGAGTGTCATGGGCTCATGCTTCCACCCTATCCATGAGATTCCCCTAGTGGGTCCCATAGATAGGGCTACCAGCGGGAGCCCACAGTAGCCTTGCCAGGCTATCTGCCACCGCCAATGCCAGTGCAGCCACCATTGCTGGTAGGGGGTCGAGGGGTGGTGGCCTCGTGCCCCCATTCAATTTGATTTTTTTTAATTTATTTTTTAAACAAATTTTTAATTTATTTAATTTATTTTAGAAATTAAAATAATACTTAAAATAATAGTTTTAATATTTTTAAAAATTTATTAAAGTTTTAAAAATAAATATATTATTATATTTTTAATTTATTTATTTAAATTTTTTATTATTTAATTTTTTTTATAAATTTCAGGCCAACTATATTTTCGGGCCAACTATTATTTCGGCCACCTATTATTTTGGCCAGCCTAGCTAATTTTTTGTTTAAATTAATATTTTTATTGACATGGAATCTTTTATGGCATATTCTCATGCTGGTATTCCCATTTGTGCTCCCATTGTATAGGTACGCCTCTCGGCATAACAAGGTGACACTAACTTTCTTGAGGTGCCTATTTTCATCAAATTGCAAGGTTTGTGTAGGTTAGGGTTGATGAAAATAAGTGCCTTGAGAAGGATTACTCTCAGTGTATTATATATATAGGTATATATAAGCTAGTAGCAGTCGTGGTGCAACATGGAAGACATTTTATGATATTTATTTTTTAAATAGATGGTGTAAGGGTTACTATTATGGTTAGTGTTACTATAATGGTTAGCTCTAATATTGTGGTTAAGGTTAGTCGTAGGGTTATGGTAAAGGTTAGTGTTATGGTAACAATTAGGTTCATAAATGTAAATAGGGTTAGTGTTAAAGCTAGGGCTATGGTTTGGGTTAGTATTAGGGTCAAGATTAAATCTAGGGCTATGGTTTGGGTTAGGGTTAGGTCAAGATTAGGATTAAGTTTAAGATTAGAATTATGCTCAAGATTTGGTTTAGGTTTATGGTTTGGATTAGTGCTAGGGTGAAGATTAGGATTAAGGATAAGATTAGAAATACTATTAGGATAATATGGTTACCATTTACAATTACATTTTAGTATTTATGAGTATGATTATGGTTAAGGTTAGGGTTTAGGCTTATGGTTATGATTATAGTTAGATTTAGGATTTGGTGTTAAGGTTTAATGTTAGGGTTAGGTTTATGGTAGGGTTAGAATTTTATTTAGGGTTAGGGCTAGAATTATGGCTAGACTTAGGATTAGTGTTAGTCTTTGGATTATGGTCAGGATTAGGGTTATAATTATTGTTATAGTTAATATTTAGGGTTAGATTTAAGATTATTGGTAGGGTTAGAGTTAGGTTTATGGTTACACTTACAATTATGATCAAGGTTTAGGGTTAGGATTAGGATTAGGGTATAGGGTTTAAGGTTAGGATTATGGTTAGGGAAAGGACATACATTGTAGATAGTATTATGGTTGAGATTTGAGCCCAGGATTAGGATTATCATTAGGGTTAGGATTTATATCATAGTTAGTATTATGGTTAGGGTTGGTATTTTGATTAGGGTTGGTATTAGGGCTTAGGATTAGGATTATTGTTAGGGTTAGGGTTTACATCATGGTTAGTATTATGGTTAGGGTTAGGATTTTTATTGTGATTGAGATTAGGACTTAGGATTAGGATTATCATTAGGGCTAAGATTTACATCATGGTTAATATTAGGGTTAGGGTTAGGATAAAATTTTAGCATTACACCTAAAGATATGGTTTGGGTTAGTGTTAGGGTCAAGATTAGGATTAATGTTAAGATTAGAATTACAGTTAGGCTTGGTTTAGGTTTATGATTATGGTTTACCATTTATAATTATATTTTAGCATTTATGACTAGGGTTCAACATCTAATAAGTATGATTATGGTTAGGGTTGGTGTTTAGGTTTTTGGTTATGGTTATAGTTACATTTAGGATTCAGTGCTAAGGTTTAACATTAGGGTTAGGTTTATAGTTAGGGTTAGAATTTTGTTTAGGGTTAGGTTAGAATTATGGTTAGACTTAGGATTAGGGCTAGGCTTTTGACTATGGTTAGGGTTAGGGTTATGATTATTGTTATAGTTAATATTTAGGGTTATATTTAGGATTCAATTATTTGGGTTAGAGTTAGGTTTATGGTTATAATTACAGTTATGATCAAGGTTTAGGGTTAGGATTAGGATTCAGGTATAGGATTTAAGGTTAGGATTATGGTTAGGGTAATGACATACATTGTAGATAGTATTATGGTTAGATTATAGTTTTGATTATGGTTATGGTATAGGGCTAGGGTTAGAGTTAGAGTTGATATTAGGGGATGTGCAGGATCATGGTATGCCAAAAAGTAGCAATGTGAAAAAGAAGTCCTTATTGATAGACTCTTTGAAAAACAACTATAACTTTAAAAAAATATAACATTTTTAAAATCTAAAATATACATCACATTCTATGCTTCACCTAATACAATAATAATAAAAATTCTTTCAATTTGATGAAGTTTAGACTATATTAAGGTGGTCAAACATGAGAGTTTTTATATTCAGGAAAATTTTTAGCAGAAAAATCATAATTAATTATCTACATTGAAACAAAATACAAAAAAATATGCATCACATCCGGACATGAGTCTACTACTTTTAAATCTAGAATATTGTAAAAGAAATTATCATTTGATTTTGCTTAATGTGGTCAGACATACACCTACTTGTTATCTTTCTAGTCCTGATTGATAGAATTATTGAAAAATAGCTATAACGTTAAAACTACATAACATTTTTGAAATCCAAAACATATGTCACATTCTATGATTTTCCTACTACAAGAGAAATAAAAAAAGTTTTCACTTTGATAAAGTTTAGACTCAGTTAACATGGTCAAACATGAGATTATTTGTATTCTAGAAAATTTGTAGGAGGAAAATCATAACTAATTATTTACTTGGAAAAAAATTACAAAAAAATATGTGTCACATTCGGACATGAGTCTACTACTTATATCTAGAATCTTGTAAAAAAAAATTATCATTTGATTGTGTTTAAGGTGGTCAGACATACACCTACTTCTTATTTTTTCCTTGAAATTTTCGTACTACTACATTGAAATTTTCAACATATAAAATAATTATTTTTTAAGAAAGGCCTAGTATCTTAGAAACTAAATTCAATTTTATACAAATTTTCTTCTTACATATTTTTGGTATAATATTTATAACTTGTTCAAATTTTTATGTCAACTTGCCTATACCTGATTTTCTGAATTTTCATTGCCACTTAAGGGCCTAGTTTGGCATACAATGATCATGCACATACCCATTGGGGTTATCCTTAGTATTATGGTTAGAATAATGGCTTAGATCATGGTTAAGGTTGGGGTTTTTCTTAGGCTTGGGATTAGGGGTTAGGATAAGGATTATCATCAAGGTTAGGGTTTACATCATGGTTAGTATTATGGTTAGGGTTGGGACTTTGATTATAGCTAAGATTAGGGCTTAGGATTACAATTATCATTACGATTAGGGTTTACACCATGGATACTTTAAAGTTAGGGTTAGGATAAAGGTTTAAGTTCATGGCATGATTTAGGTTATGGTTATTTTGAGGGTTCATGTTAGGATTAAGGTTCAACATTTAGGTCCAAGGTTAGGTTTAGAATTATGGTCAAAGTGAGGGTTTAGATCATGGTTATGATTATGGTTAGGGTTGTGGTTTTGATTAGGGTTATGATTTAGGGTTTAAGATTAGGATTATCATTAGGGTTATGGTTTATATCTTGATTAGTATTAGGGTTAGGGTTAAGATAAAGGTTTATATGCACGACATGGTTAGAGTTATGGTCTTACTTAGGGTTCATGCTATGACTATAATTTATTATTTAGGGGTTAGCGTTTAGATCCAGGGTTTAGCATTTAGGATCTATGGTATGTTTAGGATTAGGGTTAGGGTATTATGGTTATAGTTAGGATTTTTTTAGGGTTAGGTTTAGGGTTAGGATCATAGTTTATCATTAGGATTATGGTTAAGATTATACTTACAAAGAGGTTTTAGGGTTAGTTTTAGGATTAGGGTTAGGATTAGGTTTAGGATTAGGATTAGGTTTAGGATTGGGATTAGGTTTAGGATAAGGATTAGGTTTAGGGTTAGGATTGGGATTATGGTTAGGGTTAGGGTTTATATCATGGTTAGGATTAGCGCTTAGGGTTTATATCATAGTTAGGATTAGGGCTAGGGTTGGGGGTGTTATTAGGGTGAGAGTTAGAATTAGAATTATGATTAAGGTTAGGACTAAGGTTAAGGTTATGATTACACTTTGGTTAGAATTTAGAATAGGATTTTTTAGGATTCATATTAGGGTTTGAATAGGTAGGATATTAGGGTTAGAGTTAAGACTATGGTTATGGCCAAGATAAAATTATGGTTAGGGTTCAATTACAGATATAGTTGTAGTTCAATTAGTGTTATCATTGAAGCACAATTAAGATTAGAGTTAAGGTTAGGCTAGGGTTATAATTCAATTAAAGGGAACTATTTTAATTATAGTTAGGGTTGAAGTTTACTAGATAATTAGGCATTAATTATGATAAGGGTTTGATTATGGATAAGGTATGATTATACTTAGGGTTAGAATTAGAGTTCAATTAAAGATAGAGTTAGGATTATAGTTTAATGGTATTAGGATTAGGGTTAAGTTGAGTGTTAGATTTCATGGATCATTTTATTTGGATTTTATATTATTTAAGATTTAGCTAGGTTTAAAATTATGGTTATAGTTCAATTTGGTTTAGTATAATGGTTAGGGTTAAGTTTAGAGTTTAATTTATCAAGTGGCCATATTTTTTTTATCTTAGTTATGGTTAGGTTCATCTTGGGTTTTAATGTGTAATAGGATATAGAGTTAAGGTTTGGGTTCAATCTAGTTTTTCAAGGTTTGTATTTTCTATTTATTCAACTGGTTTCTCCACAACTAAGATTTTAGGTATAAAGTTTAATTTGACTTAAAATTTAATTAAGATAAGGGTTATGATTGCCTTTTTTTCAAAAGGTTATTGTTTAATTTGGTTTAGTGTTGGAGTAAAGTCTCAATTTTATTTAGGGTAATATTTCAAGAGCCCTCTTGATCATTTTTTCTTTCTTCCTTATAGGTCATTAATTCAAAAAATTATCACATATTTAAATTTGGAGTATTTCTCTAGAAAATTTATTGTTTGCACAATGATAGAGATACATTTTCCCTTTTCTATGCTAATCATATTATCTTAATTAATTATATAATAGAAACATCATACAATTGATAACTAAATGTGAAGACAATAAATAGATAGAAATAATATTTTTCTAATACGGTCCCTTAAATCCTGGACTTTCTTATTTTTTTCATAATCTTTATGGAAACATCTAGAATTAAATCATATCCATAAGATTGAATTTATCTCACCTTCTGGTATCACAATTTTATTTTTAAAATGATCACCTCAACCAATTTTATTAGTCATATTAAAATTTCAAATCTCTCCATTGATTCGAAAATATGGCCTCTAATGACATGTAATGATTGCAAGATTTGCATAAAATAGATTTAATGAAAATGCCATTGACAAATTCTAAAACAAATTCTTTGGCATCATTCTCCTTACTTCCAACAGGATGTTCCCCACATTGCAGAATGATTGTAAAATAATAAACATAACATCTGAAGAGGATTTACAAACTTTAAAGCTAATCCAAGCAAGCGTAAAGCCTTACTCAACAACCTTTGTTAGAATCCTCCTTGTATTTTCTAAATTCAACCATGCGACCCCTTATTCTCTTGGTGATCCAGAGAAATGAATTATCGATGAAATCATAAATACTCTCTGCACAAAATATATATAGGATTTTGAAACTAATTATTAAATTTAATAAATTAAATAACATGATAGCATAGCCCTTCATATTTTTCATCAAACATTCAAAATCAAATATAATAGTAGAAATTAAATGTTAAATATAAAAACTATATAAAATAAAGTATTAAACTAAATCTTAAAGATTTTCCAATTTTAAATAAGGAAGAAGAAAACCTTTTCACCATTTTAAACCATTGCAAATGAATAATCTAAATAATCTTAATCTAAAGAAATATGGCGGCATTGCCCTCCATATTGAAATTTTAATCTAAATATTAAATAAAATAATGATCAAAATCTAAATTTAAGAGAAAGATAAATCTAAATCTAACTCTACAACTAAAACTAAATTTTAATGATTTTCCAATTTTAATTAAGGAAGAAGAAAGATTTTTCACTATTCTAAATGAATAATCTAAATAATCTAAATCTAAACTAAGACGGAAACATTTCCCTCCATATTTAAATTTAATTCTAAATATTAAAATAAAATATTAAATGAAATAATGATCAAAATCTAAATCTAAGAGAAATATAAATCTAAATGTAAAACTAAAACTAAATCTAAATCTAATTCTAAATCGAAAACTAAAACTAAAACTAAATCTAAATTTGAATCTAAATCTAAACTAAAAGTAAAACTATATAACAAATAAATTATTAAATACAATATAAAAATATCACCTTGATATTTGGTTGGTTCCTTTATCTTGAAATGGGCTTCCTACAAATGAAATGAGGAGACACTCTTTTATAATTAGAGAGTGTCTCTTCATGTTCCCCAACATGTGCCTTTTCTAATAACTTTGCCTCTCCAAATTCCACAAAAAAACATAAAACACTACATTTTTTTAAAATTTTAACTTATTTTTCATTCATGTGGTGCCCCTATTTTTTTGGGTCATATTAATTGATGCCTGATTATTTCAGCCTTTCCAGTTGGCTTCCTATAATTTTAGTCAGCTATTATTTTCTGCCTTGGTATTGGAATTTATGATTTATTTAAATTTATAGTTTTATAACTTATTTATTTAAATTAATAGTTTTTATTATAGAAATTAAACGTTAAATATAAAAACTATATACAATAAAGTATTAAAGCTAAATCTTAAAGATTTTCTAATTTTAAATAAGGAAGAAGAAATATTTTAAACCATTGCAAATGAATAATCTAAATCTAAAGTAATATGGCGACATTGCCCTCCATATTTAAATTTAAATCTAAATATTAAAACTAATATTAAAACTAAATATTAAATGAAATAATGATCAAAATCTAAATCTTAGAGAAATCTAAATCTAAATCTAACTCTAAAACTAAAACTAAATCTAAATCTTAAAGTATTAAAACTATATCTTAAAGATTTTCCAATTTTAATTAAGGAAGAAGAAAGATTTTTCATCATTTTAAACCATTCTAAATGGATAATCTAAATCTAGATATGGTGGCATTGCCCTCCATATTGAAATTTAAATCTAAATATTAAAACTAAATATTAAATGAAATAATGATCAAAATCTAAATCTAAGAATAGTATAAATCTAAATTTAACTAAAGCTAAAACTAAATCTAAATCTAATTCTAAATCTAAAACTAAAACTAAAACTAGAACTAAAACTATATTTAAATAAAAAATTAAAACTAAACCTATATAAAAAAAAAATTATTAAATACAAAATTAAAATATCACCTTGATATTTGGTTGGTTGTTTGGTCTTGAAATGGGCTTCCTACAAATGAAATGAGGAGATGCTCTTTTACAATCTAAGAGCGTCTCTTCATATTCCCCAAAAGGTGTCTTTTCTAATTCCTTTGCCTCTCCAAATTTCACAAAAAAAACATAAACACTTTGAATTTTTAAATTTTTTTAATTTTTTAACTTGTTCTTCATCCATGTGGCACCCCTATTTTTTCGGGTCCTATTATTTCAGCCTTTCCATTTGGCTTCTTATTATTTTAGCGAGCCCAACTATTAATAATTTTGTAATTTATTTATTTAATCTAATAGTTTTTATTGACAAGGAATCTTTTTTGGCATATTCTCGTGCTCGTATTTCCACTTGTGCTCCCATTGTATAGGTACGTGTCTCAGCGTAATTATTAATTTTGATATCAAATCTAAAAGAAAATAATTAAATGAGATTTCCTTTTATTTACACTCAAACTCAATTTTCTTTGTTGAAATGAACTTTAAAAACTATTTTCCAAACACTATATAACTATTTATGAATTGTTATTTTATTAAGATAGTTCTATTTTCAATCACTTTTTTTATCAATAAAATATAGGAAAATAAATTATATTACTATTTTATTATTTAATTTATTAGTAAAAATTGATTCCATTTTCAATGAATTGATTTTCATTTCAAAATTACATCCTCTAACATAAAAATTTTATTATTCATTTTGATACCAAATTTAAAAGAAAACAATTAAATGAGAATTCCTTTCATTTACATTCAAACTCGATTTTCTTTGTTGAAATGACCTTTAAAAATATTTTTCCAAACACTATAACTATTTATGAATTGTTTTTGATTACGCAAAATAGGTTTTACAGGGTGCTTGAAACCCAATACATCTAATAATAAAGATTTAAAAGTTCAAGTCTTAAGACAACATAAACTAAAAGATGAAACATGCCTTTGGCAGGGCTGAGAGTAATACCACCACAGAAACATAGTAGTCAAAAAAAGAAAAAATAGAGACAGGAAAAAAACATTAGAAAGAAAGGTTAGGAGAGATTCCTAAGCATTGTGGCCGCATTAGTCTCAAGAAGCTCCATCTTCTCAACCACCTCCTTGATCTTATGGATATCATTGGAGTCTTCTTCATCCTTGTTCTTCTTGGTTCTGGCCCTTGTTCTCTTTCCTGGACCTTCATTTAGCTTTTCCTTTTTTTCCTCTTTTAGTATCTCTACTTCCTTCCCATCTGACTTTTCTTCCATTTTTTCTATGAGCAGCTTAATGTGCTCATTTGAAGCCTTCAAGATGTTGAAGTTCTACTCTTCTATTCCTTTGAGGGTTTCCTCAAGGCTCTTTATCTTTTCCTCCATCTTGTTAACCCTTGAATCTAGTCGATGAAAATCCTCAGTAGCTTTGTGATCCTTGTTGTTGTCGATTCCATTTATTTTTTCCTTGAGGTCCCCTACTTCGTGATAGAGCCATTTAATTGACCTGAACTGATCCAACACACTGTTCTTGGCATTATTAAGAAGGTTTAGCTCCATTTCTCTTGCCTTGTCACTGAGGACAACCAAGGTCGGGTCAATCAGTTCCTCTTTCTGAATCCTACCATCCTCGTCCTTAAGAATTTTGGGATTCACAACATCCCTTATTATCCTCATCTTTACAATGTTCATATTGAAGTTATGCCAAACTTTTTCCCCCTTGCCTGAGTCATTGTTGTGATACTCCTCTTTGATCTAGTCATTTTCATCTGAAGACTCTTAGAGATTTGGGGATTGGGTTGAGGGGTCAACCTAGTAGTCATTAGGCACTTCAATTTTTGAGTTCTTAATCTTCTCATGGGTATTAGAAGGGGGTGGAGGAGTGTTTTTGTCACTGATAGCCAAATCCACTGATAATCGGCCTGAGTAATCCCCCATCAAATTAATTTTCTTCCTTGTAGCATGATCCCTATTCTTCTTGTCCTCTCCAATGGAGATTTCTTCCTCTTCATCAGTGTTCATTCCTTCCACATTGTCATTATACTCCTCTTTTGAGGAAATCTCCATTCTTGCCTATTTTTTGTGGGATTTTTCTTTTTTGACCAAACTCCCAGTTCTCTTCTTAGAAGAGGAGCCCTGTTTTTGCTTTTTGGTCTCTCCTTCGTCTTGGTCCTTCAATTGTAAACCCACACTATCTTCAAATTCTGGGGGGACATAGTCCAAACTAGAGACATCTTCTCTTTCCTTATTGACTATGATTTCCTTCCCCAGGGTTGGGGCTTTGAAGTATTCATAAATTAAAAGTAATAATCCCTCATGTAAATTGGGGTTAGCTATATTCTTGTCCCTATAGCCATTAATATTTTCATTTATAGAAGCATACAAGTAGAATGTGATGGAAAACTTCATACCATGTCTAAGATGATTCAGCAGCACGAAGTGATAGGTCCTTATCCTATCAAACCTTGTGTTCAATATCACATAAGAGATCATAGCCCCAAGGACAAATCTCCATAACATTTTTATTCCTTCAGGCTAGTAGTGCGTTCCCACTTTGATAATGCATTTCTTCTTGTCCTCATCTCTCACAAAATCATTGATGATAGAATCAAAGATTTTGTGGTCTCTATAAAATTTCTTGCCCATGATGGGGATTCTGGTGATGTTCGAGATGACCTCCTCTGTAACAATGAAGTTATTTCCTTCTTTCACCACACAACCTTTATTCCAGCTCTTCACAAACATTTTTATAACCGTTGGTTTGCTTCCATGTAACTGTTCTATGAAAGTTAAGATTTCCCCTTTTTGTAGAGCATTCTAGACCTTGGTGTGTCTCCTCCATTTTCCACTATCATTTTTGGGCTCCCTTATGCATCTTTCACCTCCCATCGCGCAAGGTTGGATTTGGACAAAACTCTAGTTTAACAAATAGCTATTTTTTAATTCTTTCTCACCAAGGTAATCTAGAACTTTCTTCCATTTTGCCTTAAAAAATAGATGTTAATCTTGGGAATGAACACCCAGAAAGCATGTGAGAGGGATGCATAGTTATTTTCCTTCCTATCAATCTGGTACTTACTATTTATGGAATGACACATCTGATAAACCATATTACAATTCATTATTTTTATTAATGATTACCTCCTTTCCTTGGTATATGTCCCTCTTGACTAAATCCTTCACCTCATGAGGGAAATCTCTATTGTGATGCCATCTAATCATTGCATCCTTTTTGATAGCCAAGTTGGTAAACTAGTTTGTAACTTGGTTGTCTTCCCTATACATGTGGGATATGTAAACCTTTTCAAAATAATTTAAAAGAACATGTGTTTCTTCTATCATATTTGATATAGTCCATGAAAAGGAGTTGTTCAAGTTTAAACAATTTATGATGTTCTTGGAATCTCCTTCGAGCCAGAGCTTTTTGACACCTATGTCATAGGCAAGTTTAGTAACTTGGAGGGAAACATTTGCTTTAGAAAAGTGGTTTATTTGAGAGCCGAGAGGGAAGGTGACAACTGAAAGCCCATAAATATATCAATTTCTGATCACACCTCCACTTCCCTCCTTGCCTGAATTTCCTTTGGCCACATCATCAAAGTTAGCCTTGGACCAACATTCTAGGAGATAGATCCAGGTGCAATTCTGTCTTTTCTCTATACTCTTCTTAGGGGTAGCAATCTGGTCTTTTCCTACAAAAGGGTTAGAGCCACCACAAAAAATAAAGTTTTCTTTTATAGCAAAGTGGATCTTTTCAAAATTTATTTTAGGAGCACAACAATCAAAGAAGATATGATTATTGCATTTTTTCCACACTCCCCAACATAAATGCGAGAGAATCCAAGAGCATAATTTTTGAGAATCTGTATTTTTAAAGGGAAGGGCCCATTGGGTAAAAAAGTCTTGAAAAGACAGGGGAAAGTACTAGGATAACTCTACAGCAAAAAGAAGAAACTGTCATATCTTGCTAACATAGGTGCAATAAATAAATATGTGGTCCATAGATTCAGCTTGGCATTTACATAACACATGTACCTATTGGGGATCTGGAAACCTCTCTTCATAAGATTATCAACCATTAGTATGCGATTCTGAAGCTAAAGCCAGAAGAAGACATTAATTTTGGGAGTAAGGCCAGGGAACCAAGATTTTACCCAAATAGGAGTGACTTCCTAATACAATTGAAGAGAATAGGCAGAGGCCACCAAGAAGATCCCATCAGGAGAACCTTCCCAAATGAGAACATCCTGAGAAATGGACATGGAGACTGCAATAAGGACAATCATAAGAGGAATGAGGTCCCGAGAAACATAGAAAAGGTCCACCCAAGCATTATCCACTCTATAGTTACAAACTTGGGAACCATAGATGTGGATGCACTCCTCCATCCAAATATTGAAAGGATCGCAGTCCCTCGAGGGTCCCAACTAAAGCCAGTTGTCATTGCAAAAGTTGATAGAGTGACCATTCCCAAGTTTTCATTTAGCCTTAGATTTAGTAATATCCCTTGCATTGAGGAAGCCATTCCAAATATAAGAACCTTTCAGAATATCATTAGCACCAAATTAATGATTTATGGAGTTGTTAGTAAGATAACTATCTTCAAAAGTGTCACGCCATTCCCCATTGCAATTGAAAATGTGCCATGTATTTGTTTATCTTAGAGAGCTTTGTTTAAAGGTGTGATCCTCCTTATCCCTAGTCCAATAGCTCTCTTGGGATGATAAAATTTGTCCCGAGCTATAAGAGGGAGTCTCTTTTGTTCTTTAGTCCTTGACACCAGTAAATTTTAGCTTGATTTTTGATGATGATTAGTTGATTTTTAGATGACGATTGGTTGACCAAATGACCATAATTGTTGTAAAACTTTTTTTGTCAATTTTTTGACACATTATATGTTTGTCAAATATTCAACCTCTATAGTCATCAAAGTATTGACGAATCCGTCGTCAAAATAATCTCTTCAATCTGAAGGATTATCTGGCATACCTTTTATCTCTTTGAACAATGTTGGTCGAAATAAAAAGATAATGTTGGTCAGAATTAAGGTATTTCAGTCGACATGGTTGTTGAAATAGTGACTATTTATGGTCAGGATATTCATTGAATGTATAGCATTCTCGTCGAAAGTATATTATTTGGCAGTCAAAAAAGTGACATCAAATTCATATATATATATATATATATATATATATGGTAAAAGGCCAAAGCCAAGAATTATATTAATCAAATTCAAAGTGTTACAAAAAAACCCCACTCAGTGCAGGCGTTGGTAGGAAAGAGTGGGGCTGAGAAAACCTCCAACCTTGCCTGGGACCGTAGTCTGGATTGTGATAAATATAGATCTAAGAGGGCATACCCCTCAGGTTACAAAAGATTATTCTATAGAGTACTAATTTTTATTTTCTCGACCTTGTCCTTGATATGGACAAGATAGAGATCCTTCCTCTGAATTAGATGATATCTACTTTAAATCAGTGCTTAGTCTTTGTGCAACCAACCATGACTCTATTTTAGGGAATAGAGTATCTGATATATGGGTC
>BSBK01006470.1:202500-307500 GCA_027943335.1 Chamaecyparis obtusa
CAATTTAATGTAGCAAAACCACACTCACATCAAGGCATGGATGCCAGGATGACCACAAGAATAGTTGTGCAAAAATAGTCAAGTATGATGCCTCAAATCTCCTTAGTGTTTCAAGGGAACAATAAGAGACACTCAAGATTCAGCTTCTAAATTCTTGACAACCTCTTCTTGATACTCGGCAGCTTCCTCCTATCACTCAACACATTCTTCTTCTCTCTTGGCATTATTTTCCTAATGCTCGACATTTCTTATCCGAGACTTGGCATCAGCTACAAGTTTGTCACTTGCCTCTCCTTCCTCTATATACACAAAAGATCTATAATCTTCTAGTTCTCTTTTTATGTCAGCTTCATTTTTCTATGCATACTCATCAACTTTGATATTCCCACTTTCCATAATTTTTTTAGTGTTAGAGTTTAAACACATAAGCTTTACCTTTTGTGGAATAGCCTAGAAATATGCCCTCATCACTTTTAGCATCAAATTTTCCATTCCTATTGTCCTTTAGTATGTAGCATTTACTTCCAAAAATTCTAAAGTACTTTACATTAGGTGTATACCCATGCCATAACTCATAAGGTGTCAGATTTGTACCTTTTTTTATTAGTACTTGGTTAAGAGTATAAATAGCTATACTTATAGCTTCTTTCCAATACTTTTGTGCAACATTCTTTTCAATCATTGATGTCCTTGCACAATCCAAGATAGATCTACTCCTTCTCTCTGCTATACCATTCTGTGGAGGAGTTCTTGGTGCAGACATCTATCTTTTGATCCCTCTATCATTGAAAAATAGATTAAATTTATTGGATATAAATTCTCTACCTTAGTCAGATCTTAGACACTTCAGGTTCCTACCTATCTCCTTTTCAACCTTAGCCAAATACCACTTAAAAAATTTATAAGAATCAAATTATTCCTTTAAGAACATTACAAGCATCATTCTGGTATAATCATCAACAAAAAGGATAAAATATCTAGCACCACAATAGCTTTGTACACCCATAGGTCCACAAAGGTCAGTATGAACCAAATCTAAAGTATTCTCAGAAGTAAAAGTCTTTCTCTTAAAACTAGACTTTGTCATCTTACCCAACTGACATTCCTTGCACATTACATTCTTAGGTTTCTTCAATCTAGGTAGACCTCTCACTTTCTTCTTCTTACTAATTTCTACCAGATTATCAAAGTTAACATGACATAGCCACTTATGTCACAACCAAATATCATTAAGTTGTGCAATCATACATGTTTCTTCAGATAGGTCTAGATATAACAAATTACCTCTTGTCTATTCTCCACTTCCAATCAGCTCACTAGTGGCATCGAATATTTTGGCCTTCTTGTGATGAAATTCCACTTAGTAGCCAATGCTATTAAGCTGTGCAACACTCAATAGATTATAGTTAAGACCCTCAACCCAATAAGCATTTTCATAAGTTATCTTATCAGTTAGCTTAATCAATCCTTTTCCTCTAACAGGACATGGTGCATCATTACCAAATTTCACACTCCTACCTTTATAATGATCTAAGTTATCAAACTTACTCTTGTCACTAGTGATGTGATGTGAACAACCATTGTCAATAATCCATTTATCATTTTTGTTCACATAAGATATCAATGCAGTTTTCTCATCCTCATCAGACTCATCTTTCATTGCAACATAGACAACCTCAATTTCAAAATCATCACTATCAGTGTTAGTCTCTTCTTCGGCAATATAACAGGATTTCTAACATTTTCCTTTGTAGTCCTTGTACCTTCGGTAACCTCTATTTTCTCTTTTGTCTTTATGCTTATCTCTTTCTTCATCCTTATCATCCCTATAAGGACATCTAGCAGCTATATGACCAAATTTGTTACATGAAAAACATATAATAGGGAGTTTACCTTTATACTTTCCTTTTCCACTTTTCATTCTTCTATCCATAAGAGCTTCTAGATCCTCAAGTTCTTCATCAAATGTGTCACTTACACTTTCAATTTCACTAACGCATCTTTCTTTTTCCTTCTTTAACTTACTCAAAACAATTTGTGACTTAAAAGAAAATTCAACACTAGCAACAGTGAAGTTATCATAGTAAGAAAGTTCAAAAGTAGTAAGCTTACCAACCAAACTTTCCAAAGTCAGAGCATTTTTAGGGTTACATCTAGATTCCTGAATTGCTAAAATTTTGATAGCATAAATAGGATGTAGAGTTCTCAATACTTTTCCAATTACAGTTTCATCATCAATAGTTCTATTTGCTCCTCTAATAGTATTTACAACTTCTTTTATTCTACCACAATATTGTGCAATATTCTCACCTTCTTGCATTCTCATTTCATCAAATTTACCTCGTAGGCTCTCGGCTTTTTCTCTCAGTACATTTATGTCACCGCCATAGATATTTGCAAGAGTGTCCCACATTTTCTTTGTATTAGTACAATCTTTGATGTCTTTAAATTTTGGATATGATGCAGGAGCATCTCGGGTCCTTGGTGATCATGTGTCACCAAAAACATTTTTGAGTTCATCTGTGTTGCTTGGTTCCTTCTTTGACCAAATTGGTCAGTAGTTGGTCAGTTTCCTTTGGTTACCAAGTGTGGTCAATCATTTCCTGGGTAGTCGGTTATTTCACTGGCACTCGGCATTACTTGTCTATTGCTTGTTCATCCTTGCTCATTGACGGGTTTAGTTTTGTTTTCTGTTGAGGTTAACTTGTGCATTTATATTGGATCTAAAGGATGACTCAGTTCGGTAGTGTCTTGTATAAATGTAGTTGTTTGGTTGTAGATTAGGGAGTCCTTTTTTGGAGAAAAGATAGGAGACATTAGATTAGATATTTGTAATAGATCCTCACATGTTTGAGGACTTCTGAGATTCTTTGTAATATTAGGCCATAACTGGGAAGGCCTTATAGCCTGACATGTATGATTCAATTGATGAAAATATATGAAAAGATCTGGCATTCTCTCTCTCTCACTGTTGTGTTTGTTTCTTCCGCATGTGTTGAGCAGGCTTGGATCATCAATGTGTGCCATCCTTTGGCCCCTCTTGAACCCTACCTTGCGTCAGGTGGTATCTGAGAAAGGTTAGATCTTGATCTAGGTCTACAGATCTAGGTTTGTAGGTTCCTCTTGAAGCCTTAGTTGATTGTTGTGGGGGTAGCAGATTGTGATCTGACCTGCAATTGCAGAAGTTTGTCAAGATGGTTCATGGGAGGTGAGATGTAGATCCAAGATTGGAAGATATGCTAAGGTAGATTGTTGCTAGGTTATAAGCAGTTGAAATAGACCAAAGAAGAGGTAGACATCTTGAAGATGTTAGCGATGATGAAGTTGAAGAAGAACAGGTGAATGCAGAACCTGCACCTATTATGGATCAAGGTGAAGAAATATTTTTGAAGGATTTAACAAGTTTAAAGTCAACACCACATTTCAATCCTCCCGAGTATGGTGGAAAGCTAGATTCTGATGAATTGGTGGACTGGATCACCGAGATGGAAGAGTATTTTGAATATGAAAACATCCCTAAAGATAGGAAGGTGAATATTGCAAGCACTAAGTTGAAAAGTCATGAATCCCTATGATGGAAGCATCTACAATTGGATAGGAAAAGGAAAGGAAAAGATGAAACCAAGGTATGGAATAAAATGGTCAATAAACTGAAAGGAAAGTTCTTACCCTATGATTATCAAATTAACCTAGTTCAGCGAATGAAAAGTTTGAGATAGAAAGATAGCTCGGTAAAAGAGTATACTAAGGGATTCTATAAATTGGATATCAGATCTAGACATGATGAAGATGATGTGGAAAGAATTGGTAGATACCTAAATGGTTTGAGAGTTTCCAACCAAGAGGAAATTAGTATGGTCAAGTTGGAGAACATTGAAGAGGCTTATCAATTTTCTTTGAAAGCTGAGGAAAAATTGAACAAAAGACATGACCATAGACAGAGAGGAAGAGGTGGTAGATTCCCTAGAGGAAGAGGTAGATCCAATAGTGAAAATTTTAGATCTAAACCTGAAAAGACAAATTTGGACAAAGGCAAGACATAGTGGAAAGGTGAAAGCTCATCTAGAGGTAGAGGCAGAGTAACTACTGAGGTGGTTATAGCAGATGAAGTTTTCGAGGAACTTGCTACAATTGTGGAGAAGAAGGACATAGGTCATTTGAATGTACATAAGTAAGTAAGAAAGTTGGTAGCAGTAGGAATGCTTTGGTGCAAGAAGAGCCACTGAATGAACCTAAGAAGGAAAATAACTTGATAGGTAATCATTGACAGTGGTAGCTCGGAGGATCTGGCATCTGAAGAGATGGTCACAAAATTGCAGTTGGAAAGGCTGGAACATCCGAAACCCTATCAAATTCCATGGATCAAGGATGAGCATACACTCCTGGTAAGTGAACAATGTTATGTGAATTTGAAGATTGGAAAATACTATGATAAGGTGTTGTGTGATATCATGCGTATGGATTGTTGTCATATTTTGTTGGGTAGACCTTGGCAATATGATAGACATGCTATGTATGATGGGAGATTGCATAAGTATACTATTGTGGTGGATGGAAAGAAAAAAATCTTTTTACCATAGATGGAAGAACATGTTAGTAATATTTTCACATCGGTGAAAGTTTGCTTGATGGAAGGAAGAAAGTTTGTTAAAGATTTGAAAAGGAATGATGCATGTTTTGTTGTAATCCCTAACAAGCTAAGTAAGAAAATAGAAGATAATGTTCCTAAGGAGATTGATAAATTACTCATCGAGTATAGTAAAATCATTTCTGATAATGTACCTGACGGTTTGCCACCGAAAAGAAGCATTGATCATTGTATGGATCTAATCCTTGGAGCTAGTTTACCGAATAAGGAACCTCATCGGTTAACACCTACTGAGAATCAGGAATTGAACTGACATATTTAAGAATTGCTGGAGAAAGGTTTGATTAGAGAAAGTTTGAGTCCTTCTGTAGTACTTTCTATATTAGCACTGAAGAAGAATGGAGAATGGAGAATGTGCACTAATTCCAGAGCAATCAATAAGATAACAATGAAGTATAGGTTTCCTATATCGAGAATGGATGACATCATGGATAGTTTGACTGGAGGAAAGTATTTCACAAAGATTGATTTGAAAAGTAGATATCATCAGATCAGAATCAGAGAAGGTAATGAATAGAAGACTACTTTCAAGACAAAAGAAGGTTTGTATCAATGGTTGGTAATGCCTTTTGGTTTAACTAATGCATCAAGTACTTTTATGAGGTTGATGAATGAGGTTTTGAAGAAATTCTTGGGTAAATTTGTGATTGTATATCTTGATGATATTCTGATATTTAGTAAGACCAAAGAAGAACATTTTTTGCATATTAGACAAGTTTTACAGAGATTGAAAGAGGAAAAAATGCTGATAAATATGAAAAAGTGTTCATTCATGAAAGAGGAGATTCTATATTTGTGATTTGTGATCTCAACTGATGGTTTGAAGATGGATCCTAAAAAGGTTGAAGCTATTTTGAATTGGCCTACACCTGTGAATGCTAGTGAGGTAAGATCATTTCATGGCTTGGAAAGTTTTTACTGAAAGTTCATAAGGAATTTCAGTTCAATTTGTAATGCTATGACTAAGACTATGAGAGGAGACAAAAGAGAATTCAAATGGACACATAGAGCTGATAAAAGTTTTGAGAATGTGAAGTAGAAGGTTGCTAAATTGTCTATTTTGGCATTACCTGATTTCAGTAAAGTATTTCAAGTAGAATGTGATGCAAGTGGAAGTGCAATTGGAGCTGTGTTGAGTCAAGAAAGTAAACCTATTGCTTTCTTTAGTGAAAAGTTGAATGATGCTAGAAGGAAACATTCTGTGTATGATCAAGAATTATATGCTATTGTTAAAGCACTGAAGAAATAGAGATACTATTTGATACCGAGTGAATTTGTGTTATATACTGATCATAAGGCTTTACAATTTGGGTAGTCAGAATAAGTTGAATCAGAGACATATGAAATGGGTTGAGTATTTGCAGAGTTATACATTTATGATAAAGCATAAGAGTGGAGTTACTAACTGAGTTGCTAATGCATTGAGTCGAAGAAGATCTTTGATGACCGAGATGAAAATTGAAGTTCTTGGTTTTGATGAGATGAAAGGTCTATATGAAAATGATCCTAATTTTTTTGAGTCATGGAGAAAGTGCAAAGCACCTATTCAAGATCAACATGATACTAAATGGGATAAATATTTTATTTAGGAAGGTATTTTGTTCAAAGGTATTCAGTTGTGTATATCGAGAGGAGTAATGAGAACTAATTTGATAAAGGAGAAACATAGCAGTGGTTTGGATGGACATTTTGGTATTGATAAACATGGAATTTGCTTAAGGAGAAGTACTTTTGGCTGCAGTTGTATAAAGATGTTCAGAAATTTGTGAAAAGTTGTGGAATTTGTCAAGTTGCAAAAGGAGTAAGTCAGAATACTAGTTTGTATGTACTGATTACTGTACCTAAGAAAACTTGGATTGATATTAGTATGGACTTTGTTCTTGGCTTACCGAAGACAGTAAGAGGTAATGACTCTATATTTGTTGTTGTGGATAGATTTTCTAAGATGGCACATTTTATACCTTGTAGAAAGACATCAGATGCAGTACATGTAGCAGATATTTTCTTTAAGGAAATTGTTAGATTGCATGGATTACCAAGAAGTATTATCTCTGACCGAGATAGTAAATTTGTTGGATGCTTTTAGAAGACCCTTTGGAAGAAATTTGGCACTGAGTTGAAATATAGTTCTACATTTCACCCACAAACTGATGGACAGACTGAAGTTGTGAACAAAATTTTGGGAAATCTTTTGAGATGTTTAGTTGGAAACACACCAAGTAATTGGGATTTTATGTTGGCACAAGTAGAGTTTTCATACAATAACTCAATGAATAGGAGTATTGGAAAAACACCATTTGAGATTGTGAATGGCATACAACCGAGAGGAATATCTAATTTGAGAGACACTGATGATGAAAATAAGAAAAGTATTGAAGGAGTAAAGTTTGCTGAGTACATGAAGACATTGCATGAAGATGTGAAGCTGAAGCTGGAAGACAGTAATAAAAAATACAAAGACAGAGCTGATAGATCAAGAAGACATAAAACTTATGATGTTGATGATGAAGTGATGGTTCATTTGAAGAAAGGTCAATTTCTTGTTGGAACATATGGAAAGATGAAGATGAAGAAGTTTGGACCTTGCAAGATTTTGAGGAAATTTGACAGTGGAAATGCATATGAGATTGAGTTACCTGATGACATGGACATATCACCAATTTTCAACATTGCTAATTTGTATGAGTATCATGAACCTGATGAAGAAATGACAGTACCAATAGAATATCCTAAGAAGCAGAATGGGGAAGTTGAACAGATCTTGAATCAAAGAGTTGGCAAGAGCACAAGAGGAAAATAATATATAGAATATCTGGTAAAGTGGAAGAATAGACCGATGGAAGATAGTTCATGGATTTCACAATTTGAGTTGGATGCAACTCAGATCATACCTACCAAATGATTTAGAGAATCATTTCAATATAACCCCAGGTGTCTGATGTAGGAGCATATCGGGTCCTTGGAAATCTTGTGTCACCAAAAACATTTTGGAGTTTGTCTGTGTTGCTCAGTTCCTTCTTTGACCAAATTGGTTAGTGGTCCATTGGTTTCCTTTGGTTACCAAGTGTGGTCAGTCATTTTCTGGGTGGTCAGTTATTTCATTGGTGCTCAGCATTACTTGTCTGCTGCTCGGTCATCCTTGCTCACCGACGGGTTTAGTTTTGTTTTTTGTTCAGGCCGACTTGTGCATTTATATTGGATCAGGGATTTAATGTTGGAATCCATCATTGGGAAGTGTGTGGTCCTAGATCTAATCATTACTTTCGTTAATTATAGATTTGAAGGCCGACTCAGTTTGGTAGCCTCTTATATAAATGTAGCTGCTTGGTTGTAGATTAGGGAGTCATTTTTTGGAGAAAAGATAGGAGACATTAGATTAGAGATTTGTAACAAACCCTCGCATGTTTGAGGACTTCTGAGATTCTTTGTAATATCAGGCCATAACCGGGAAGGCCTTACAGCCTAGCATGTATGATTCAATTGATGAAAATATATGAAAAGATCTGGCATTCTCTCTCTCGCACTATTGTGTTTGTTGCTTCCACATATGTTGAGCGGGCTTGGATCATCAAGGTGTGCCATCCTTTGGCCCCTCTTGAACCCTGCCTTGTGTTAGGATAACTTAGGGTAGAAGCAATCTCCAACATTGCTTGGTTGTGCTCTTGTTTAGCTTTCATCTCCTTGGCAGTCAGAGGTGCAACATGTGTGACATAATCATGCTCAATATAATATTTTGCAAAATCACCAATACCGATCAGATGCAACTTCATCAAAATTTTCCATGTAGGGAAGTTCTCCTTAATTAGCTTTGATACCTCCTTCTTATACATCCTGATCATTTGCTCAAATTACCTTTAAACTTGTTCTCTATAAGCACCAAGAGTTCTAATACCAATTGTTAATATGATTTAGAATAACAGAGAGGGGGGTGAATCAATTGTTCTTAGGTCCAGATGTATAAATCAAACTTTAAAAATCTTCAACTAGTTAGATCCAATAACCAACAACTACTCAGTCATTATTGATTGCATAACAGAAACATATAACAATGCAGTCCACTTATCCAATATTATCTAACTTGTAAAACATAGAAATGTTCAAACCATAACATTCACACAAGTATGAACACCAGGATTTATAGTGGAAACCCAATTTGGGAAAAACCACTTTGTAACATGTTACTATTATGTTCACTCTTCTAAAGTGAGCTCAGTGAAAAGCTAACCTTTGCAAATATCAGATCCAATTCCATACACATATGCTAGCTTACTGACTGTGAACCTTTACCATCTCCATCACTAATTTGCTCAGAAATCTCTTCAAGCAATCACACCACTTCTCCTTTAGCCTTCTCTACTTATACAGTCAATAACATCAACAACACTTCCAACATCCTCTCTCCTCTTGTTAACCTCATGCTTAGGTTTCCTTAATACTTCCTCAATTAGGTCAATACATCTTTTACCGCTTAATCTCCTTCATAGATCTTAGGATTAGGTCAGATTCATCAAATCCTTCCAAATTTATGTTCTTCAACTATCCTTTTAGAAATATCTCAAATCTCTTAATAGATTTATAATAAAAAAGTTTTACAGTGCATTAAATGCTTTCATACAATCAATAAATAAAGTCAACATGCAGTTTACATAATCCAAGAATTCAACTATGTCGGCTAGAAATATGAATTCTGCCTCAAATGTAAATTACTGATGCTCGGTTAATACAGTCTTCAACTCCCCGGTCTTCATTAGAAAGTTCAGTCACCTCAAAAACTATTTCCTCGGCTAATACTGTCTTCCTCGACAATTAACTGATGTTTGGTCAACATTGAATTTACTCAGTATATACTAGCTTGGTCGACACTAACATCACTTGGCTTAAACTAGATTTCTTCACTTTTGCTTGGTTAAGCCTACCAGTTTAGTCTTCATTCTTACTTAGATAAATAATACATTATCTTATCATTGTGCCACATAAGCAAGTATTCATTGAAGTATCAAGATAACTAAACCTTTCCTTAGGTGCTATTGTTACCAACCTTGCCTATCCCTTTCACAACAATCAAATAGATATAGTAGTTTCTTAAATAGAAATAGTCTTGCCAGTTAAGGTTTGACATCAATGACAATACAACAATTGCTTCAATTACAGTTTCCAACAATATATTCAAAATATTGCAACTTTCATTATCTTTTATCCTAGTAAAACTCATGAGAAGTAGATTACCTTCTTCATGAATGACTTCAGACTTGAGTTGAAAGGAGTTAGACATAGTCATCAAGCCTCCAGAAGCTCCTTCAAAACTAGAAGCTCTAATATCCATAGATTTGGAAAATATTATACCTTCAAGCTTTTCCTTCTTCATCTTGGTTTCCTGGATTAACATGATATCAGGTCTATGATCCCTTATCATATTTCTAATAACATCATGCTTATGTGAGTTTTTTAGCTCATGAATATTCTAAGAGACGAATTTCATTTCTTTTGATAAGTGTAAACTTCCTAGATGGTCTTCTGGGTTCCATCCGCTATGTTCTTGCTAGCTTCTTCTTGCCTGACCTGGCTAGCTTTCTTTCTCCTTGGAGTTTTAGATTTGGTCGGGCTACATCAACTTTATTTCTACTTTTGGTTGCTACTAGGGAGACTAGAGAAGGATCCCTACCATTAGCTTTCTTCTTTTTCTAGACCTTAGTCCACTCTCCCTCCTCTCCTTTATATTTCACAAAGAGCTCTTACATTTTAGTGAGCTTCCTTAGGGAAGCTAATTTCAGCAGTTCTTCCATCTTTAATACATGTCCAGAAGATGCTTTCTCAGAGCCAGGGTTGGATTCCTATGAGGGGATTCCTCACTGCACATTTTTCTTAGGACTAGATTACCCTTCCTCCAATGAAGGTTCGATGGAGTCCGGGACAAAAAAGAGTTGGTCCAGTCCTACGCAAGAATCCCCTCCTTCAGCCAATTCATCTCCCTTTACATTGACCTCTCCTAAGATATCTTGTGGGATATTGACTTCCAAGATTTTTTCAATCGCATCCAGGGGAAGCAACTCCCCCCTTTCCTCTAAACTTTCTTTTTGAGGTCGGAAGATCTGCCCAAAATCTTTATTGTTATTATCTGCAATACCCTCTTGGTTTATATTTGTTTCTAGGCTCACCTCTATTGAATCCTTTTTCTTCCACACTCTTTGGTCATTAGCCTCAATACCCCCTTAGGACTTAATGTTTTTCTCCCTTGTTGGGTCTGTCGGTTCCCGGTCCGTGGTTTTTCTAGTCTTTCTTAGGGCATTCTGTGCTTTCCTTTCTTTCTCCAAACCCAAGAACACAATAGATGATTTGGCATAGTGTCCTACTTTCTTGTAATAAAAATAGGCAAAAGGAACGCTTTCAAAATCTAGTTGCTACACTCTTCTACCCAGTTTTGAGTGAATCTCTATGGTCTCTGGCATAGCTTTTCCTTCTTCCACCCCTATACAGATCCTGGCATAGGTGAGGCATCTCCTTGCCACTGTAACCAGGTTGATCGAGAGAAGGGTTCCAAAGGATTTTTCTATTCCATCGAAGACATCTTCATACTTGAATTCTAAGGGGAGTTCTAGTAATCTAAACCACACTAGGGCTTGAACAAAGAATGAATTATTTAGATCCAATTTGGGGGACCATTTTGTAGTGCCAAAGTCGCTTTCCTTATGGACCAAGTTCCTACACATAAGATTTTGGCTAGATCCTCATAGAAGGAAAACTCAAAAGATAGAAAGCCTTTTGCCATTGCGGTGATTTGGACTCGACCCTTCAAGTCCCATCTTTTTTTGGCAAAAACCCTGACAATATCAATTTTTGGCCTCGGCCCAACAAATTTACCCACCAGAGTGAGAGCCATGGTAGCAATATTATGGTCAACCAGCTCTTCAGGAATCTCAACAGCGTATTTACTTCTTTCCTTGTCAGATAAGTCCTTAATAGTAGGGAAAGAGGACTTGCCTATGGGCTTTACCCCAAATAGTGTTGACCACTGGTGGTTCAAAACATTAATTTCTTGATCACATGGCTCGGTCCCCGTATCTGAGGCTGGACTGGGAAGAGCACCAGGAAACCCTTCCCCCCCTTTTCCAAGGTCTTTCTATTTGTCACATGGGACCCCTTCCTTTTTTCTTGGATCTGCAAAGTCCCGATCTGCAAGGGATCCATCAATATTAGCTTCCCATGAGGATCCCATAGCCTGCAGACCAGGTTTCTTGCCTAGCTCTGAATTCAAAAAACCTCCCGCTCCCGCTCCTACTTTTGCCATCCAAAATTGTTGCCTCGTTCTGTAGAAATTGATTTTGTTGTTTAACTATTTATGAATTGTTGTTTTATTAAGATATTTTTATTTTCAATCACTAAAATAACTATTTGATTCAATTTTTTATCACTAAAATATAAGAGATCATTTATAAATTACTATTTTTCTTTTAATTATTGGTAAAAATTAAATCCATTTTTAATGAGTTAATTTTCATTTCAAAGTTATATCCTATAACATAAAATTTCTATTATTTATTTCGATATTTAATCTAAAAGAAAACAATTATATGAAATTTCTTTTCATTTGTTGAAATGACATTTTAAAACTTTTTTTGTGATTTATTTAACTATGTGAAATTTTAAACTTTATTCCAAACACTAAAACTATTTATGATTTTATTATTATTATTAATTAGAAAAGAGTTCCACTTAGTTATACATCCAAATCCAAAATCATCTATCGAAAAGTAAACCAAGACTAAAAATATGACTATTTATGAATTGTTATTTTATTAAGATACTTTTGTTTTCAATCACTAAAATAACTATTTTAAAATTATTATTTTAATACAAATATTTTTCAGTTCCGTTGAAAACATTTTATGAATTATTTGTTTTTTCATTTAATTGCTTTTGATTTCAATCACCTAGTCAATTGACTCCCGAGATCACGCAACTTTCCACGTCATTAATGTCCCTTAAGGTCGCCTAATATCAACCATTCAAAGCAAATCATTATCAAAGTGGATTATTCTTAAAGCTGCCGTATGGAAATGGAATTTCTATGGTCTACAGCTCTGTTTTTCTATGGTCTAGACCATTCATGTTGTTTTCATACTCCTGCCATCGCAAACCATATCAATAAACCAAAAAGGCTCTTTAAAATGCCTAAACAAACCGGAAGCCATCCAGTGAGGGTTGTGATCATTATTCTGCGTAGGAAAATGTCAGAAAGCAGCACAAGCATAATATTATTTGTGGGTATGATCGCAATCGCACTGGTTTCAGCGGCAGATGACCCACAGACTACTTTCCAGGGCTCTGGATGTAGCGAGAGTCTAAACAGGACCTACAGAAATGTTACTGCTTTCAATAACAATCAAACTGTTGTTTTCGATTCGCTTGCGTCAAATCTGTCTTCTAATGGGGGATCCCATTTCGCCACTTCAGTCATCGACAACGGCACGACAGATCCAGTGTTCGCACTTGCTCAATGTAGAGAATATCTCACAACCAATTAATGTTTAGAGTGCTTCACCGCAGCCAAGGCAAAATTGAAAGTGGTTTGGCCTAGATCTAATGGAGCAAAGCTTCATCTTGATGGCTGCTTTCTGCGGTTTGAGAATAACACTTTCTTTAATGAGGGAGTAGACGGTGGAAGTACTGAGAGTTGTTCCTCAATTGCTGAGCCTGTAGAGTTCTCCAACACAGCGCACAAACTACTGATTGGGCTTATTGAAAACGCTTCAAGAAACGATGGTTATGCCGTTGACTCCCTCAACTCTATCTATGCTGTTGTTCAGTGCGTGAAATCTCTGGACAACGACACATGCCAAGATTGCCTCGGGGATGCTCGGGAGCGTCTTACCACAAATTGCCCTCTCAAACGGGAAGCCCATGCTTTGATGGCCGGTTGTTTTATGCGCTATGCCAATTATCCTTTCTTTTCTGATAACCAGACTGGTACGGCCAACTGTTTTTTTTTAGCAAATTTTGTTCTGAAGTTGTATGGCTTAGATATATTAAAATCAGTCTTTCTTTCATATATCTATGGTGTGTGTTTGTTTTTAACAGTGTCCCCAGAGAATGAAAGTCGATCAGATTCCAACAGAGTTGCTGTACTGATAGGAAGCATTGGGGGAGGAGGTTTGTTCGTGGCGTTGTGTGTTGCTGTTCTTTGTAGATATTACCAGTGCTGTCAGAAGTTTAAGGGCTTCATACCGTTATTCGCTAAAGCAGGTACTTTAAAATTCCACTATTCTCAGCCATGGCTTAGGGAAAAAAAAATCAGAGTCAGAAAATTATACTTTGATTTATAAATATTTAGACTTTTGATCTTAAGTATTCATATATAAATAAAGTTATTTTGGTGTGGTTTACTATTTATTTTATATAAAATTAATCTGTATACTAAAGTTATTCCTTTTGAACGGTCAAAGAGTTTAGAACTTTCATTCATGTGGTATATATAAAAAATAATTCACAGAATGAAAATAGAAGATTTGATGTAACAGAGAATAGTGAACTTAAAATATGATTTTTTTTTTTCGTTTATGATATATCATATTCTATAATCTATTTACTTTTCTGATTTTGACTTATTTTGATGATGAAAATTGATGAAAAATATTATACAGTAAAATCTAGAAATAATATTATATAAAGAATAACTAAATTTTGTGATATTATACAGAAAAATCATGTATAATCAATCCAAACTTCCATCATCATTTGATTATTCTTCTTTTGTCACAAAATCGATTGTATCTTGAAGTTTTCTATTGGCAAAGCCCTTGATATGAAAGGTAGTTCTTAAAGTGTTGAGAAGTTATCAATTGGTGTCTCCATCTGTCGTTGTAATTGTGTTGTAATATTTACATTCTTTGTTGAAGTTCCTGATATGAGGTTGTTAAAGTAATTGACAACTTGGTCATTAGTAATGAATTTGTCATCAAGCATTTATGCTGATCATGTAAGATGATTAGGAAAGCTATAATATTTCAGGAAGATGTATTAGATTTGTAATCAATTGATTAATGAAGACAAAATATTATAACACACAAATTTTTATTCTGAATTTGTGTGATTTTATCAATTTCCATCCACCTCCAACAAATGAAATCTGAAGAGCTCCATACTTCATAGAGTTGAAAGTGGTGATATATATGTGAGTCACAAGAGCATACCGCATGATACTTGTGTGGATAAGTGATGCTGGAAAAAATGTTTTTTGAAGAGTTTTTAGTTAGTTTTATTTGTTTTTTGGAAATAAGGAATGTGCAAAGATTTGCATATTTGTATTTAGAATTTAGTTTTTCTTTATTTTTTTAGTTTTATTCTTTAGCAAATAAACCCTGTCTAGATACATGTGTATCTAGTTTTCTTTCTTGTTTTTCATATGGCTATGAATTTTATATATTCAGTCATTTGTAATATTTTTATATAGAGCTGCAATAAAAGTTGTTTTTCAGAATTTATTCTTTTGTAAAATCTTCATTTGGTATCAGAGCTTTATGATTGTGAAGCTTTCAGCATGAAAAATAATTTGCAAATTCCAAAATTTGATGGAGTTGATTATCAATATTGGTCAATCAAGATGAAGACTTTTTTGATAGGAAAAGATTTTTGGGAGATCGTTGAATCAAGATATGAAGAACCTAAGAATTGGGATGATCTCACAGCTAATGAGAGGAGATTGAAGAAGGAAGATGAGAAGAAGAATACAATGGCTCTATTTCACATTCAAATGACTCTTGATAAGAGTTTGTTTCACAGAATTGCTGATGCACAGATAGCAAAGGAGGCCTGGAAGACTCTAAAAGATGCTTACCATGACAATGACCAGATCAAGGTTGTGAAACTACAAATCTTGAAGAGAGAATATGAAAATTTGAAGATGAAGGAAAGTGAGAATGTGGGAGATTTTTGTGTAAGAGTCAAAGATGTGGTTCATAAAATGGCCACTTTGGATGAACCTATGAGCCAAGAGCATGTCATACAAAAGGTATTGAGATCTCTAACCCCAAAATGGAATACTGTAGCAATTATTATTGAAGAAAATAAAAATTTAGTCACCTTGGAGTTTGATGAGCTAGTTGGATCTCTCATATCACATGAGGATATAATAAGGGACACTTCTACTAGCATTAATGAGAAGGCTTCTGCTTCCCAATTGTAAATTTTAAAGAATGATGGTGCTAGCAGCAACAATAACAACCACAAAGGTTCAGGAAGGGGTCAAAATAAAAAATTTTCAAGAGGAACTAGAGGAAGAGGAGGTGCTCAAGGAGGAAGAGGTCGAGGTAAATTTGATAAAAGAAACATTCAATGTTACCATTGCAATCGGTATGGACACTATGAGAAAGAGTGTAGGCTGAAATCAGGTAACAATAATGCAAATGATGCTCAACAAGATGAGGATCCTTCCTTAGGTAATTTATTCTTGTGTTATGGCAAAGCTAAAAATAATATGAGTGATGTTTGGTATTTGGATTCTAGGTGCTCTAACCATATGTTTGGTAACAAGGATATTTTTTCAAAGCTTGATGATGGCTATATGATGCAGGAGCATCCTGGGTGTAAGAGCAATCTTGCATCACCCAAAAATATTTCTATTTTTATATTCAATAAGGGCTATTTTGTGCAGAGCTGCTATTTATGGAAAGTTACTATTTTTGGTAATTTTTGTATGTGCTCAGAATGATCTGATTTCTTTCTTGGAGGTTCATTTTGGTCATATAAGTCTGCCAGTAAAGTTTCATTGCCAGATCAAGTGTATATTGGAAGATATTGAAGATTTTCGGTATTGGCAGCAGGGTACAGAAACTTTGAACTCAGTTTTGAAGGCTTTAGAGGCCCCGGATGAGGTCGAAAATTTGGGTGACGAGCGTTTGCGCCAATCAAGCCTGTAGAGCGCTTCGTGGCGTTTCCGAAATGGGGTTATAGTGGCCGAGCGGGTCAACTGGTGATGACTTATGGTCTTCGGAAGTTGGGTCACCTGAAACGGCGAAAAATAATTTTCTTCAAAATTTCTGTTCGGGTTTCAAAGGTTATCTTGAGCCGACTATGATGTAATAAAATGTAAAATAAAATAATTCTAAGTTTGGTCGGCCTTATTGGCTAAAATTCTGGAACCTTCCCAGGCGGTGGATAATTGCCTATATAAGGAAGGCTGTATTATTGTCTTAGGCAGTTCAGAATAGTTCTGGGTAGTAGATCTGGGTAATAGTTCGAGGCTTTGTCCTACAGAATATTGTAAGGGAATGCCCATGTGGCTTTGCATATTGTAATTCTGAAAGTTTGTAATTCCACATTTGTGGAGATAATAAGAAGCCAATTTTCTGTTCTTGCATATTGTTGTTGTTTCTCTATTTCTGTTATGTGTTTGTGGTATTAAGGGGAGCACCCTTCATCAAGTGGTATCAGAGCCAGGTTTTCTTGAGTGTGTAAACAGATCGCCGACTGTGAGGCAGTTTGCACCAGGACCGTGGCTAGGGTTTCAGCGCGCATCGCGAAAATGCCTCCATGAAAGGAACGTGGCGGAAGAGCTGGTGTTGTGACACCTGAGGTTAGAGAGCTGCAGAGACAAGTGCGAGCATTGCAAGAAGAGATTCGCAGAGGAATGAATCTTAATGTCAGAGATGAAAGTGAGGATGAAGCCGAAGAAGAATATCAAGAAGGAGAAATTGAAATTGTGAACCAGGAGGAAGAAAGACTTTTTCGGGCGATTTCCAAGATTGGGAAAAGACCTAAGATTGAGGTTCCTACATTTTTTGGAAATCTTAACCCAGAGGAATTGATCGACTGGATCAATGAATGTGAAGAATATTTTGAGTATGAAGATGTTGAGGATCCCGATAGGGTCAAATTTGCGAAAGCCAGATTGAAAGGTCATGCGAAGATCTGGTGGCAAGAAATTCAATTAGAGCGAAATAGAAGAGGGAAAGATAAAATCACAAGATGGGATCGGATGGTGGATAAATTGAAGCGACAGTTCATTCCTGTTGATTATGAGCTTGACCTACTGAAGAAAATGCAGAGTTTGAAACAAGCAGGAAGATCTGTTCAGGAGTATACAGAGGAGTTCTATCGACTTCTCATCAGAACAGGCCATGCAGAAGCTGATAAGGAGAAAGTTGCACGATACCTTAATGGGTTAAGGCCAAGCATTCAGGAGGAGCTGAATCTAGTTCGAATGAATAGTATTGAAGAGGCATACCAGTTTGCCCTAAAAGTAGAGGAAAAGCTAAACAAGAAGTTCGAGGGCAGACAAAACGGAAGAGGTCGCGGTGGACGATCTGGTGGACGGTCATATGGTGGCCGAAATGAAGATCCGAAAAAGAAGGATGAGGCTAGTAGCAGTCAGAATCAGCGAGAAAATAATTTCAATCGCTTCCAGGATCAGAATAATAGAGATCAAAGAGGGAGAGGAAGAGGACAAGGATCTGGAAGAGGTGGCTTCCGTGGAACATGTTTTCACTGTGGAGAAGAAGGTCACAGGGCATTTGAATGTCCTCAGCGCCAAGGCAGAACAGATAGGAGAAATGAAGGCCAGGCCAGAGTTGCACATGTCGATGAAGATGCTAGATCATCAAATTCTGAAGATGCTGAAAGAGGAGAAACGCTAATTAATAGAAGAGTCTTGCTGAGTGGTGAGAATGAACCTGAACAAAGGAGAAGTCTGTTTCGCACTAGATGCAAGTGTGAGGATAAATGCTGTGATGTGATTATCGATAGTGGAAGCACTGACAATTTGGTGTCAGAAGAGATGGTGACAAAGTTGAAGCTCAAGAGACAGAAACACCCACATCCATATCGGATTGCCTGGGTGCAGGATGACCACAAGGTCATGGTCAATGAACAATGCCTGGTGAAGTTCAAGATTGGCGGATACCAAGATGAGGTGTTATGTGATATCATCTCTATGGATGCATGTCATATGTTATTGGGTAGACCGTGGCAATTTGACAGATGTGCTGTACACGATGGTCGTGCGTATACCTATTCCCTGACAAAGGATGGAGTGCGACATAAGCTAAAACCATTGAAGGAGACCGAAGAAAAGGTATGTGGTAATGCAAGAATAACATTTGTTGATGGAAGGAAATTCCTAGATGGTATGAGGCATGAGCATGTATGTTTTGCTTTAATTCCAAAAGCTGGTAAAGAGGAAGTAGAAGATGTTCCTGTAGAAGTTGCAGATTTGTTGAATGAGTTTCAGGATATTGTATCCGATAACGTGCCTGATGGATTACCACCAGTCAGGAAGATCAGTCATCAGATGGACTTGATCCTAGGAGCGAGTTTGCCGAATAAGGCAGCACACAGAATGACACGTGCAGAAAGTGAGGAGTTGAACAGACAAGTACATGAACTGTTACAGAAAGGATTGATCCGTGAAAGTCTGAGTCCCTGTGCTGTACCAGCAGTATTAGCACCAAAGAAGAATGGAGAATGGAGGATGTGTACAGATTCTAGGGCAATAAACAAGATCACAATCAAGTACAGGTTTCCATTGCCACGAATGGATGATATTATGGACTGTTTGAGTGGAGCTGTGTATTTTTCAAAGATAGATCTAAAAAGTGGATATCATCAGATTCGGATCAGAGAAGGAGATGAATGGAAGACTGCCTTCAAGACAAAAGAAGGACTGTATGAGTGGTTAGTCATACCTTTTGGGCTAACCAATGCACCGAGCACTTTCATGCGGCTCATGAACGAGGTTCTGAAAGAATTTCTGGGTAAGTTTGTCATTGTTTACCTAGATGATATTTTGATCTTTAGTAAGACATTGGAGGAGCATATGATGCATATTCGTATGGTATTTGAGAAGCTGAGAGAAGAGAAATTGTTGATTAATTTGAAGAAGTGCAGTTTTGTGAAGAAAGAGTTAGTGTATTTGGGATTTGTAGTTTCAGCAGAAGGTCTAAAAATGGACCCAGAGAAGGTACAGGCTATCCTTGAATGGCCTACTCTAAGGAGTGCTACTGAGGTAAGATCTTTTCATGGTCTAGCTAGCTTTTACAGAAAGTTTATCAGAAATTTTAGCAGTATTTGTGGACCCTTGACTGAAACAATGAGAGGGGATAGAAAAGAGTTTAAGTGGACTAATGGGGCAGAAAAGAGTTTTCAATTATTGAAACAAAAAGTTACAGAACAACCTGTTTTAGCACTTCCAGATTTCAATAAGGTGTTTCAAGTAGATTGTGATGCTAGTGGTACTGCAATAGGAGCTGTTATGAGCCAAGAAGGTAAACCTGTTGCTTATTTCAGTGAGAAGTTAAATGATGCCAAGAGGAAATATTCTGTTTATGATCAAGAATTTTATGCTATAGTTCAGGCATTAAAGAAGTGGAGACATTATCTACTTCCTAAAGAGTTTGTTTTGTATACTGATCATCAAGCTTTGCAATATTTGAATAGTCAAGGAAAATTGAATCAAAGGCATTTGAAATAGGTTGAGTTTTTGCAGAGTTATACATTTGTTTTGAAACACAGGAGTGGAAAGTCTAATAGGGTTGCAGATGCTCTTAGCAGAAGGCAACTATTGCTGACAGAAATGCAGATTGAAGTGGTTGGGTTCAAGGAACTCAAGAATTTGTATTCAGAGGATCCTGATTTTGGTGAAGCTTGGAAAGCTTGTACAGAACCTGTTACTCTAGACAGGACGAAATGGTTGGATTTTATCATCCAAGATGATATGCTATTCAGAGGGAGTCAGTTGTGCATTCCACGAAGTTCTATGAGGGAGAATCTCATCAAGGAGAAGCATAGCGGAGGATTGGCTGGACATTTTGGTCGTGACAAAACCCTTTCTTTGGTTAGTGAAAATTATTATTGGCCACAGTTGCAGCAAGATGTGAAGAAGTTTGTACAGAGTTGCAGAATATGTCAGATGGCAAAAGGAGTGAAGCAGAATACAGGGTTGTATCAGCCATTACCTGTACCAGAGAAGCCTTGGGAGGATATTAGCATGGACTTTATTCTTGGTTTACCGAGGACTCAGCGGGGACATGATTCAATTTTCGTAGTGGTTGACAGATTTTCAAAGATGGCACATTTCATTCCCTGCAGGAAGACTAATGATGCTGTTCATGTAGCAGAATTGTTTTTCAGAGAAGTAGTGAGACTTCATGGTTTGCCAAAGACCATAGTTTCAGATCGGGACACTAAGTTTGTTGGATATTTCTGGCGTACATTGTGGAAGAAGTTGAAGACAGATTTGAAGTTTAGTTCATCACATCATCCACAGACTGATGGACAGACAGAAGTGGTGAATAGGAGTTTGGGAAATTTGCTGAGATGTTTGGTTGGAGATAAGCCAACAAGATGGGATATGATTTTACCACAGGCGGAATTTGCATACAATAATTCTGTCAATAGGAGCACTGGTAAATCACCATTCCAGATTGTATATGGAAGTAGTCCAAGAAATGCATCTGAATTGAGGAAGATAGATAAAGGAGAACTAAGTAGTGCTGAAGCTGAGGATTTTGCAGAACACTTGAAGAACATCCATGAAGAGGTGAGGAAGCATATTACCAAGATGAACGCACAGTATAAGGCTAAGGCAGATGAGAAAAGGAGGTATAAGGAATTTCAGGTTGGTGATGAAGTCATGGTTCATTTGCGGAAGGAGCGGTTTCCAGTTGGTACATACAACAAGCTGAAAATGAAGAAGTTTGGGCCATGTAAGATACTGAAGAAACATGATTCAGGAAATGCATATGAGGTAGAATTGCCTACTGAGCTAAATATTTCACCAGTTTTTAACATTTCAGATCTGACAGAGTATCATGAAGGAGGTGTTGAAGATGAGATCACAGCAGCACAGTGGAGTATTCCAGCAACTAGTTCAGACACTAAGGAGATCGAAGACATACTGGACAGTCGTGTTGGTAGAAGCACAAGGAATAGGACATATGAAGAGTATTTGGTCAAATGGAAAGGACGACCTGTAGAAGATTCATCGTGGCTAACAAAGGAGGAGGTTAACCGTCTTGGTTTTCCTCTGTGCACCTGAGTCGTGACAGGGTCACTTCTCAAATTACCCTGGGTGTCTGATGCAGGAGCATCCTGGGTGTAAGAGCAATCTTGCATCACCCAAAAATATTTCTATTTTTATATTCAATAAGGGCTATTTTGTGCAGAGCTGCTATTTATGGAAAGTTACTATTTTTGGTAATTTTTGTATGTGCTCAGAATGATCTGATTTCTTTCTTGGAGGTTCATTTTGGTCATATAAGTCTGTCAGTAAAGTTTCATTGCCAGTTCAAGTGTATATTGGAAGATATTGAAGATTTTCGGTATTGGCAGCAGGGTACAGAAACTTCGAACTCAGTTTTGAAGGCTTTAGAGGCCCCGGATGAGGTCGAAAATTTGAGTGACAAGCGCTTGCGCCGGTCAAGCCCGTAGAGCGCTTCTTGGCGTTTCCGAAATGGGGTTATAGTGGCCGAGGGGGTCAACTGGTGATGACTTATGGTCTTCGGAAGTTGGGTCACCTGAAACGGCGAAAAATAATTTTCTTCAAAATTTCTGTTCGAGTTTCAAAGGTTATCTTGAGCCGACTATGATGTAATAAAATGTAAAATAAAATAATTCTAAGTTTGGTCGGCCTTATTGGCTAAAATTCTGGAACCTTCCCAGGCGGTTGATAATTGCCTATATAATGAAGGCTGTATTATTGTCTTAGGCAGTTCAGAATAGTTCTGGGTAGTAGATCTGGGTAATAGTTCGAGGCTTTGTCCTACAGAATATTGTAAGCGAATGCCCATGTGGCTTTGCATATTGTAATTCTGAAAGTTTTTAATTCCACATTTGTGGAGATAATAAGAAGCCAATTTTCTGTTCTTGCATATTGTTGTTGTTTCTCTATTTCTGTTATGTGTTTGTGGTATTAAGGGGAGCACCCTTCATCAAGTGGTATCAGAGCCAGGTTTTCTTGAGTGTGTAAACAGATCGCCGACTGTGAGGCAGTTTGCACCAGGACCGTGGCTAGGGTTTCAGCGCGCATCGCGAAAATGCCTCCACAAAAGGAACGTGGCGGAAGAGCTGGTGTTGTGACACCTGAGGTTAGAGAGCTGCAGAGACAAGTGCGAGCATTGCAAGAAGAGATTCGCAGAGGAATGAATCTTAATGTCAGAGATGAAAGTGAGGATGAAGCCGAAGAAGAATATCAAGAAGGAGAAATTGAAATTGTGAACCAGGAGGAAGAAAGACTTTTTCGGGCGATTTCCAAGATTGGGAAAAGACCTAAGATTGAGGTTCCTACATTTTCTGAAAATCTTAACCCAGAGGAATTGATCGACTGGATCAATGAATGTGAAGAATATTTTGAGTATGAAGATGTTGAGGATCCCGATAGGGTCAAATTTGCGAAAGCCAGATTGAAAGGTCATGCGAAGATCTGGTGGCAAGAAATTCAATTAGAGCGAAATAGAAGAGGGAAAGATAAAATCACAAGATTGGATCGGATGGTGGATAAATTGAAGCGACAGTTCATTCTTGTTGATTATGAGCTTGACCTACTGAAGAAAATGCAGAGTTTGAAACAAGCAGGAAGATCTGTTCAGGAGTATACAGAGGAGTTCTATCGACTTCTCATCAGAACAGGCCATGCAGAAGCTGATAAGGAGAAAGTTGCACGATACCTTAATGGGTTAAGGCCAAGCATTCAGGAGGAGCTGAATCTAGTTCGAATGAATAGTATTGAAGAGGCATACCAGTTTGCCCTAAAAGTAGAGGAAAAGCTGAACAAGAAGTTCGAGAGCAGACAAAACGGAAGAGGTCACGGTGGACGATCTGGTGGACGGTCATATGGTCGCCGAAATGAAGATCCGAAAAAGAAGGATGAGGCTAGTAGCAGTCAGAATCAGCGAGGAAATAATTTCAATCGCTTCCAGGATCAGAATAATAGAGATCAAAGAGGGAGAGGAAGAGGACAAGGATCTGGAAGAGGTGGCTTCCGTGGAACATGTTTTCACTGTGGAGAAGAAGGTCACAGGGCATTTGAATGTCCTCAGCGCCAAGGCAGAACAGATAGGAGAAATGAAGGCCAGGCCAGAGTTGCACATGTCGATGAAGATGCTAGATCATCAAATTCTGAAGATACTGAAAGAGGAGAAACGCTAATTAATAGAAGAGTCTTGCTGAGTGGTGAGAATGAACCTGAACAAAGGAGAAGTCTGTTTCGCACTAGATGCAAGTGTGAGGATAAATGCTGTGATGTGATTATCGATAGTGGAAGCACTGACAATTTGGTGTCAGAAGAGATGGTGACAAAGTTGAAGCTCAAGAGACAGAAACACCCACATCCATATCGGATTGCCTGGGTGCAGGATGACCACAAGGTCATGGTCAATGAACAATGCCTGGTGAAGTTCAAGATTGGCGGATACCAAGATGAGGTGTTATGTGATATCATCTCTATGGATGCATGTCATATGTTATTGGGTAGACCGTGGCAGTTTGACAGATGTGCTGTACACGATGGTCGTGCGAATACCTATTCCCTGACAAAGGATGGAGTGCGACATAAGCTAAAACCATTGAAGGAGACCGAAGAAAAGGTATGTGGTAATGCAAGAATAACATTTGTTGATGGAAGGAAATTCCTAGATGGTATGAGGCATGAGCATGTATGTTTTGCTTTAATTCCAAAAGCTGGTAAAGAGGAAGTAGAAGATGTTCCTGTAGAAGTTGCAGATTTGTTGAATGAGTTTCAGGATATTGTATCCGATAACGTGCCTGATGGATTACCACCAGTCAGGAAGATCAGTCATCAGATGGACTTGATCCCAGGAGCGAGTTTGCCGAATAAGGCAGCACACAGAATGACACGTGCAGAAAGTGAGGAGTTGAACAGACAAGTACATGAACTGTTACAGAAAGGATTGATCCGTGAGAGTCTGAGTCCTTGTGCTGTACCAGCAGTATTAGCACCAAAGAAGAATGGAGAATGGAGGATGTGTACAGATTCTAGGGCAATAAACAAGATCACAATCAAGTACAGGTTTCCATTGCCACGAATGGATGATATTATGGACTGTTTGAGTGGAGCTGTGTATTTTTCAAAGATAGATCTAAAAAGTGGATATCATCAGATTCAGATCAGAGAAGGAGATGAATGGAAGACTGCCTTCAAGACAAAAAAAAGGACTGTATGAGTGGTTATTCATGCCTTTTGGGCTAACCAATGCACCGAGCACTTTCATACGGCTCATGAACGAGGTTCTGAAAAAATTTCTGGGTAAGTTTGTTATTGTTTACCTAGATGATATTTTGATCTTTAGTAAGACATTGGAGGAGCATATGATGCATATTCGTATGGTATTTGAGAAGCTGAGAGAAGAGAAATTGTTGATTAATTTGAATAAGTGCAGTTTTGTGAAGAAAGAGTTAGTGTATTTGGGATTTGTAGTTTCAGCAGAAGGTCTAAAAATGAACCCAGAGAAGGTACAGGCTATCCTTGAATGGCCTACTCCAAGGAGTGCTACTGAGGTAAGATCTTTTCATGGTCTAGCTAGCTTTTACAGAAAGTTTATCAGAAATTTTAGCAGTATTTGTGGACCCTTGACTGAAACAATGAGAGGGGATAGAAAAGAGTTTAAGTGGACTAATGGGGCAGAAAAGAGTTTTCAATTATTGAAATAAAAAGTTACAGAACAACCTGTTTTAGCACTTCCAGATTTCAATAAGGTGTTTCAAGTAGATTGTGATGCTAGTGGTACTGCAATAGGAGCTGTTATGAGCCAAGAAGGTAAACCTGTTGCTTATTTCAGTGAGAAGTTAAATGATGCCAAGAGGAAATATTCTGTTTATGATCAAGAATTTTATGCTATAGTTCAGGCATTAAAGAAGTGGAGACATTATCTACTTCCTAAAGAGTTTGTTTTGTATACTGATCATCAAGCTTTGCAATATTTGAATAGTCAAGGAAAATTGAATCAAAGGCATTTGAAATGGGTTGAGTTTTTGCAGAGTTATACATTTGTTTTGAAACACAGGAGTGGAAAGTCTAATAGGGTTGCAGATGCTCTTAGCAGAAGGCAACTATTGCTGACAGAAATGCAGATTGAAGTGGTTGGGTTCAAGGAACTCAAGAATTTGTATTCAGAGGATCCTGATTTTGGTGAAGCTTGGAAAGCTTGTACAGAACCTGTTACTCTAGACAGGACGAAATGGTTGGATTTTATCATCCAAGATGATATGCTATTCAGAGGGAGTCAGTTGTGCATTCCACGAAGTTCTATGAGGGAGAATCTCATCAAGGAGAAGCATAGCGGAGGATTGGCTGGACATTTTGGTCGTGACAAAACCCTTTCTTTGGTTAGTGAAAATTATTTTGGCCACAGTTGCAGCAAGATGTGAAGAAGTTTGTACAGAGTTGCAGAATATGTCAGATGGCAAAAGGAGTGAAGCAGAATACAGGGTTGTATCAGCCATTACCTGTACCAGAGAAGCCTTGGGAGGATATTAGCATGGACTTTATTCTTGGTTTACCGAGGACTCAGCGGGGACATGATTCAATTTTCGTAGTGGTTGACAGATTTTCAAAGATGGCACATTTCATTCCCTGCAGGAAGACTAATGATGATGTTCATGTAGCAGAATTGTTTTTCAGAAAAGTAGTGAGACTTCATGGTTTGCCAAAGACCATAGTTTCAGATCGGGACACTAAGTTTGTTGGATATTTCTGGCGTACATTGTGGAAGAAGTTGAAGACAGATTTGAAGTTTAGTTCATCACATCATCCACAGACTAATGGACAGACAGAGGTGGTGAATAGGAGTTTGGGAAATTTGCTGAGATGTTTGGTTGGAGATAAGCCAACAAGATGGGATTTGATTTTACCACAGGCGAAATTTGTATACAATAATTCTGTCAATAGGAGCACTGGTAAATCACCATTCCAGATTGTATATGGAAGTAGTCCAAGAAATGCATCTGAATTGAGGAAGATAGATAAAGGAGAACTAAGTAGTGCTGAAGCTGAAGATTTTGCAGAACACTTGAAGAACATCCATGAAGAGGTGAGGAAGCATATTACCAAGATGAACGCACAGTATAAGGCTAAGGCAGATGAGAAAAGAAGGTATAAGGAATTTCAGGTTGGTGATGAAGTCATGGTTCATTTGCGGAAGGAGCGGTTTCCAATTGGTATATACAACAAGCTGAAAATGAAGAAGTTTGGGCCATGTAAGATACTGAAGAAACATGATTCAAAAAATGCATATGAGGTAGAATTGCCTACTGAGCTAAATATTTCACCAGTTTTTAACATTTCAGATCTGACAGAGTATCATGAAGGAGGTGTTGAAGATGAGATCACAGCAGCACAGTGGAGTATTCCAGCAACTAGTTCAGACACTAAGGAGATCGAAGACATACTGGACAGTCGTGTTGGTAGAAGCACAAGGAATAGGACATATGAAGAGTATTTGGTCAAATGGAAAGGACGACTTGTAGAAAATTCATCGTGGCTAACAAAGGAGGAGGTTAACCGTCTTGGTTTTCCTCTGTGCACCTGAGTCGTGACAGGGTCACTTCTCAAATTACCCTGGGTGTCTGATGCAGGAGCATCCTGGGTGTAAGAGCAATCTTGCATCACCCAAAAATATTTCTATTTTTATATTCAATAAGGGCTATTTTGTGCAGAGCTGCTATTTATGGAAAGTTACTATTTTTGGTAATTTTTGTATGTGCTCAGAATGATCTGATTTCTTTCTTGGAGGTTCATTTTGGTCATATAAGTCTGCCAGTAAAGTTTCATTGCCAGATCAAGTGTATATTGGAAGATATTGAAGATTTTCGGTATTGGCAGCAGGGTACAGAAACTTTGAACTCAGTTTTGAAGGCTTTAGAGGCCCCAGATGAGGTCGAAAATTTGGGTGACAAGCGCTTGCGCCGGTCAAGCCCGTAGAGCGCTTCGTGGCGTTTCCGAAATGGGGTTATAGTGGCCGAGCGGGTCAACTGGTGATGACTTATGGTCTTCGGAAGTTGGGTCACCTGAAACGGCGAAAAATAATTTTCTTCAAAATTTTTGTTCGGGTTTCAAAGGTTATCTTGAGCCGACTATGATGTAATAAAATGTAAAATAAAATAATTCTAAGTTTGGTCGGCCTTATTGGCTAAAATTCTGGAACCTTCCCAGGCGGTGGATAATTGCCTATATAAGGAAGGCTGTATTATTGTCTTAGGCAGTTCAGAATAGTTCTAGGTAGTAGATCTGGGTAATAGTTCGAGGCTTTGTCCTACAGAATATTGTAAGGGAATGCCCATATGGCTTTGCATATTGTAATTCTGAAAGTTTGTAATTCCACATTTGTGGAGATAATAAGAAGCCAATTTTCTGTTCTTGCATATTGTTGTTGTTTCTCTATTTTTGTTATGTGTTTGTGGTATTAAGGGGAGCACCCTTCATCAAGTGGTATCAGAGCCAGGTTTTCTTGAGTGTGTAAACAGATCGCCGACTGTGAGGCAGTTTGCACCAGGACCGTGGCTAGGGTTTCAGCGCGCATCGCAAAAATGCCTCCACGAAGGGAACGTGGCGGAAGAGCTGGTGTTGTGACACATGAGGTTAGAGAGCTGCAGAGACAAGTGCGAGCATTGCAAGAAGAGATTCGCAGAGGAATGAATCTTAATGTCAGAGATGAAAGCGAGGATGAAGCCGAAGAAGAATATCAAGAAGGAGAAATTGAAATTGTGAACCAGGAGGAAGAAAGACTTTTTCGGGCGATTTCCAAGATTGGGAAAAGACCTAAGATTGAGGTTCCTACATTTTCTGGAAATCTTAACCCAGAGGAATTGATCGACTGGATCAATGAATGTGAAGAATATTTTGAGTATGAAGATGTTGAGGATCCCGATAGGGTCAAATTTGCGAAAGCCAGATTGAAAGGTCATGCGAAGATCTGGTGGCAAGAAATTCAATTAGAGCGAAATAGAAGAGGGAAAGATAAAATTACAAGATGGGATCGGATGGTGGATAAATTGAAGCGACAGTTCATTCCTGTTGATTATGAGCTTGACCTACTGAAGAAAATGCAGAGTTTGAAACAAGCAGGAAGATCTGTTCAGGAGTATACAGAGGAGTTCTATCGACTTCTCATCAGAACAGGCCATGCAGAAGCTGATAAGGAGAAAGTTGCACGATACCTTAATGGGTTAAGGCCAAGCATTCAGGAGGAGCTGAATCTAGTTCGAATGAATAGTATTGAAGAGGCATACCAGTTTGCCCTAAAAGTAGAGGAAAAGCTGAACAAGAAGTTCGAGAGCAGACAAAACGGAAGAGGTCGCGGTGGACGATCTGGTGGACGGTCATATGGTGGCCCAAATGAAGATCCGAAAAAGAAGGATGAGGCTAGTAGCAGTCAGAATCAGCGAGGAAATAATTTCAATCGCTTCCAGGATCAGAATAATAGAGATCAAAGAGGGAGAGGAAGAGGACAAGGATCTGGAAGAGGTGGCTTCCATGGAACATGTTTTCACTGTGGAGAAGAAGGTCACAGGGCATTTGAATGTCCTCAGCGCCAAGGCAGAACAGATAGGAGAAATGAAGGCCAGACCAGAGTTGCACATGTCGATGAAGATGCTAGATCATCAAATTCTGAAGATGCTGAAAGAGGAGAAACGCTAATTAATAGAAGAGTCTTGCTGAGTGGTGAGAATGAACCTGAACAAAGGAGAAGTCTGTTTCGCACTAGATGCAAGTGTGAGGATAAATGCTGTGATGTGATTATCGATAGTGGAAGCACTGACAATTTGGTGTCAGAAGAGATGGTGACAAAGTTGAAGCTCAAGAGACAGAAACACCCACATCCATATCGGATTGCCTGGGTGCAGGATGACCACAAGGTCATGGTCAATGAACAATGCCTAGTGAAGTTCAAGATTGGCGGATACCAAGATGAGGTGTTATGTGATATCATCTCTATGGATGCATGTCATATGTTATTGGGTAGACCGTGGCAGTTTGACAGATGTGATGTACACGATGGTCGTGCGAATACCTATTCCCTGACAAAGGATGGAGTGTGACATAAGCTAAAACCATTGAAGGAGACCGAAGAAAAGGTATGTGGTAATGCAAGAATAACATTTGTTGATGGAAGGAAATTCCTAGATGGTATGAGGCATGAGCATGTATGTTTTGCTTTAATTCCAAAAGCTGGTAAAGAGGAAGTAGAAGATGTTCCTGTAGAAATTGCAGATTTGTTGAATGAGTTTCAGGATATTGTATCCGATAACGTGCCTGATGGATTACCACCAGTCAGGAAGATCAGTCATCAGATGGACTTGATCCCAGGAGCGAGTTTGCCGAATAAGGCAGCACACAGAATGACACCTGCAGAAAGTGAGGAGTTGAACAGACAAGTACATGAACTGTTACAGAAAGGATTGATCCGTGAGAGTCTGAGTCCCTGTGCTGTACCAGCAGTATTAGCACCAAAGAAGAATGGAGAATGGAGGATGTGTACAGATTCTAGGGCAATAAACAAGATCACAATCAAGTACAGGTTTTCATTGCCACGAATGGATGATATTATGGACTGTTTGAGTGGAGCTGTGTATTTTTCAAAGATAGATCTAAAAAGTGGATATCATCAGATTCGGATCAGAGAAGGAGATGAATGGAAGACTACCTTCAAGACAAAAGAAGGACTGTATGAAGGGTTAGTCATGCCTTTTGGGCTAACCAATGCACCGAGCACTTTCATGCGGCTCATGAACGAGGTTCTGAAAGAATTTCTGGGTAAGTTTGTCATTGTTTACCTAGATGATATTTTGATCTTTAGTAAGACATTGGAGGAGCATATGATGCATATTCGTATGGTATTTGAGAAGCTGAGAGAAGAGAAATTGTTGATTAATTTGAAGAAGTGCAGTTTTGTGAAGAAAGAGTTAGTGTATTTGGGATTTGTAGTTTCAGCAGAAGGTCTAAAAATGGACCCAGAGAAGGTACAAGCTATCCTTGAATGGCCTACTCCAAGGAGTGCTACTGAGGTAAGATCTTTTCATGGTCTAGCTAGCTTTTACAGAAAGTTTATCAGAAATTTTAGCAGTATTTGTGGACCCTTGACTGAAACAATGAGAGGGGATAGAAAAGAGTTTAAGTGGACTAATGGGGCAGAAAAGAGTTTTCAATTATTGAAACAAAAAGTTACAGAACAACCTGTTTTAGCACTTCCAGATTTCAATAAGGTGTTTCAAGTAGATTGTGATGCTAGTGGTACTGCAATAGGAGCTGTTATGAGCCAAGAAGGTAAACCTGTTGCTTATTTCAGTGAGAAGTTAAATGATGCCAAGAGGAAATATTCTGTTTATGATCAAGAATTTTATGCTATAGTTCAGGCATTAAAGAAGTGGAGACATTATCTACTTCTTAAAGAGTTTGTTTTGTATACTGATCATCAAGCTTTGCAATATTTGAATAGTCAAGGAAAATTGAATCAAAGGCATTTGAAATGGGTTGAGTTTTTGCAGAGTTATACATTTGTTTTGAAACACAGGAGTGGAAAGTCTAATAGGGTTGCAGATGCTCTTAGCAGAAGGCAACTATTGCTGACAGAAATGCAGATTGAAGTGGTTGGGTTCAAGGAACTCAAAAATTTGTATTCAGAGGATCCTGATTTTGGTGAAGCTTGGAAAGCTTGTACAGAACCTGTTACTCTAGACAGGACGAAATGGTTGGATTTTATCATCCAAGATGATATGCTATTCAGAGGGAGTCAGTTGTGCATTCCACGAAGTTCTATGAGGGAGAATCTCATCAAGGAGAAGCATAGCGGAGGATTGGCTGGACATTTTGGTCGTGACAAAACCCTTTCTTTGGTTAGTGAAAATTATTATTGGCCACAGTTGCAGCAAGATGTGAAGAAGTTTGTACAGAGTTGCAGAATATGTCAGATGGCAAAAGGAGTGAAGCAGAATACAGGGTTGTATCAGCCATTACCTGTACCAGAGAAGCTTTGGGAGGATATTAGCATGGACTTTGTTCTTGGTTTACCGAGGACTCAGCGGGGACATGATTCAATTTTCGTAGTGGTTGACAGATTTTCAAAGATGGCACATTTCATTCCCTGCAGGAAGACTAATGATGCTGTTCATGTAGCAGAATTGTTTTTCAGAGAAGTAGTGAGACTTCATGGTTTGCCAAAGACCATAGTTTCAGATCGGGACACTAATTTTGTTGGATATTTCTGGCGTACATTGTGGAAGAAGTTAAAGACAGATTTGAAGTTTAGTTCATCACATCATCCACAGACTGATGGACAGACAGAGGTGGTGAATAGGAGTTTGGAAAATTTGCTGAGATGTTTGGTTGGAGATAAGCCAACAAGATGGGATTTGATTTTACCACAGGCGAAATTTGCATACAATAATTCTGTCAATAGGAGCACTGGTAAATCACCATTCCAGATTGTATATGGAAGTAGTCCAAGAAATGCATCTAAATTGAGGAAGATAGATAAAGGAGAACTAAGTAGTGCTGAAGCTGAAGATTTTGCAGAACACTTGAAGAACATCCATGAAGAGGTGAGGAAGCATATTACCAAGATGAACGCACAGTATAAGGCTAAGGCAGATGAGAAAAGGAGGTATAAGGAATTTCAGGTTGGTGATGAAGTCATGGTTCATTTGCGGAAGGAGCGGTTTCTAGTTGGTACATACAACAAGCTGAAAATGAAGAAGTTTGGGCCATGTAAGATACTGAAGAAACATGATTCAGGAAATGCATATGAGGTAGAATTGCCTACTGAGCTAAATATTTCACCAGTTTTTAACATTTCAAATCTGACAGAGTATCATGAAGGAGGTGTTGAAGATGAGATCACAGCAGCACAGTGGAGTATTCCAGCAACTAGTTCACACACTAAGGAGATCGAAGACATACTGGACAGTCGTGTTGGTAGAAGCACAAGGAATAGGACATATGAAGTGTATTTGGTCAAATGGAAAGGACGACCTGTAGAAGATTCATCGTGGCTAACAAAGGAGGAGGTTAACCGTCTTGGTTTTCCTCTGTGCACCTGAGTCGTGACAGGGTCACTTCTCAAATTACCCTGGGTGTCTGATGCAGGAGCATCCTGGGTGTAAGAGCAATCTTGCATCACCCAAAAATATTTCTATTTTTATATTCAATAAGGGCTATTTTGTGCAGAGCTGCTATTTATGGAAAGTTACTATTTTTGGTAATTTTTGTATGTACTCAGAATGATCTGATTTCTTTCTTGGAGGTTCATTTTGGTCATATAAGTCTGCCAGTAAAGTTTCATTTCCAGATCAAGTGTATATTGGAAGATATTGAAGATTTTCGGTATTGGCAGCAGGGTACAGAAACTTCGAACTCAGTTTTGAAGGCTTTAGAGGCCCCAGATGAGGTCGAAAATTTGGGTGACAAGCGCTTGCGCCGGTCAGGCCTGTAGAGCGCTTCGTGGCGTTTCCGAAATGGGGTTATAGTGGCCGAGCGGGTCAACTGGTGATGACTTATGGTCTTCGGAAGTTGGGTCACCTGAAACGGCGAAAAATAATTTTCTTCAAAATTTCTGTTCGGGTTTCAAAGGTTATCTTGAGCCGACTATGATGTAATAAAATGTAAAATAAAATAATTCTAAGTTTGGTCGGCCTTATTGGCTAAAATTCTGGAACCTTCCCAGGCGGTGGATAATTGCCTATATAAGGAAGGCTGTATTATTGTCTTAGGCAGTTCAGAATAGTTTTGGGTAGTAGATCTGGGTAATAGTTCGAGGCTTTGTCCTACAGAATATTGTAAGGGAATGCCCATGTGGCTTTGCATATTGTAATTCTGAAAGTTTGTAATTCCACATTTGTGGAGATAATAAGAAGCCAATTTTCTGTTCTTGCATATTGTTGTTGTTTCTCTATTTCTGTTATGTGTTTGTGGTATTAAGGGGAGCACCCTTCATCAAGTGGTATCAGAGCCAGGTTTTCTTGAGTGTGTAAACAGATCGCCGACTGTGAGGCAGTTTGCACCAGGACCGTGGCTAGGGTTTCAGCGCGCATCGCGAAAATGCCTCCACGAAGGGAACGTGGCGGAAGAGCTGGTGTTGTGACACCTGAGGTTAGAGAGCTGCAGAGACAAGTGCGAGCATTGCAAGAAGAGATTCGCAGAGGAATGAATCTTAATGTCAGAGATGAAAGCAAGGATGAAGCCGAAGAAGAATATCAAGAAGGAGAAATTGAAATTGTGAACCAGGAGGAAGAAAGACTTTTTCGGGCGATTTCCAAGATTGGGAAAAGACCTAAGATTGAGGTTCCTACATTTTCTGAAAATCTTAACCCAGAAGAATTGATCGACTGGATCAATGAATGTGAAGAATATTTTGAGTATGAAGATGTTGAGGATCCCGATAGGGTCAAATTTGCGAAAGCCAGATTGAAAGGTCATGCGAAGATCTGGTGGCAAGAAATTCAATTAGAGCGAAATAGAAGAGGAAAAGATAAAATCACAAGATGGGATCGGATGGTGGATAAATTGAAGCGACAGTTCATTCCTGTTGATTATGAGCTTGACCTACTGAAGAAAATGCAGAGTTTGAAACAAGCAGGAAGATCTGTTCAGGAGTATACAGAGGAGTTCTATCGACTTCTCATCAGAACAGGCCATGCAGAAGCTGATAAGGAGAAAGTTGCATGATACCTTAATGGGTTAAGGCCAAGCATTCAGGAGGAGCTGAATCTATTTCGAATGAATAGTATTGAAGAGGCATACCAGTTTGCCCTAAAAGTAGAGGAAAAGCTGAACAAGAAGTTTGAGAGCAGACAAAACGGAAGAGGTCGCGGTGGACGATCTGGTGGACGGTCATATGGTGGCTAAAATGAAGATCCGAAAAAGAAGGATGAGGCTAGTAGCAGTCAGAATCAGCGAGGAAATAATTTCAATCGCTTCCAGGATCAGAATAATAGAGATCAGAGAGGGAGAGGAAAAGGACAAGGATCTGGAAGAGGTGGCTTCCGTGGAACATGTTTTCACTGTGGAGAAGAAGGTCACAGGACATTTGAATGTCCTCAGCGCCAAGGCAGAACAGATAGGAGAAATGAAGGCCAGGCCAGAGTTGCACATGTCGATGAAGATGCTAGATCATCAAATTCTGAAGATGCTGAAAGAGGAGAAACGCTAATTAATAGAAGAGTCTTGCTGAGTGGTGAGAATGAACCTGAACAAAGGAGAAGTCTGTTTCGCACTAGATGCAAGTGTGAGGATAAATGTTGTGATGTGATTATCGATAGTGGAAGCACTGACAATTTGGTGTCAGAAGAGATGGTGACAAAGTTGAAGCTCAAGAGACAGAAACACCCACATCCATATCGGATTGCCTGGGTGCAGGATGACCACAAGGTCATGGTCAATGAACAATGCCTGGTGAAGTTCAAGATTGACGGATACCAAGATGAGGTGTTATGTGATATCATCTCTATGGATGCATGTCATATGTTATTGGGTAGACCGTGGCAGTTTGACAGATGTGCTGTACACGATGGTCGTGCGAATACCTATTCCCTGACAAAGGATGGAGTGCGACATAAGCTAAAACCATTGAAGGAGACCGAAGAAAAGGTATGTGGTAATGCAAGAATAACATTTGTTGATGGAAAGAAATTCCTAGATGGTATGAGGCATGAGCATGTATGTTTTGCTTTAATTCCAAAAGCTGGTAAAGAGGAAGTAGAAGATGTTCCTGTAGAAGTTGCAGATTTGTTGAATGAGTTTCAGTATATTGTATCTGATAACGTGCCTGATGGATTACCACCAGTCAGGAAGATCAGTCATCAGATGGACTTGATCCCAGGAGCGAGTTTGCCGAATAAGGCAGCACACAGAATGACACCTGCAGAAAGTGAGGAGTTGAACAGACAAGTACATGAACTGTTAGAGAAAGGATTGATCCATGAGAGTCTGAGTCCCTGTGCTGTACCAGCAGTATTAGCACCAAAGAAGAATGGAGAATGGAGGATGTGTACAGATTCTAGGGCAATAAACAAGATCACAATCAAGTACAGGTTTCCATTGCCACAAATGGATGATATTATGGACTGTTTGAGTGGAGCTGTGTATTTTTCAAAGATAGATCTAAAAAGTGGATATCATCAGATTCGGATCAGAGAAGGAGATGAATGGAAGACTGCCTTCAAGACAAAAGAAGGACTGTATGAGTGGTTAGTCATGCCTTTTGGGCTAACCAATGCACCGAGCACTTTCATGCGGCTCATGAACGAGGTTCTGAAAGAATTTCTGGGTAAGTTTGTCATTGTTTACCTAGATGATATTTTGATCTTTAGTAAGACATTGGAGGAGCATATGATGCATATTCGTATGGTATTTGAGAAGCTGAGAGAAGAGAAATTGTTGATTAATTTGAAGAAGTGCAGTTTTGTGAAGAAAGAGTTAGTGTATTTGGGATTTGTAGTTTCAGCAGAAGGTCTAAAAATGGACCCAGAGAAGGTACAGGCTATCCTTGAATGGCCTACTCCAAGGAGTGCTACTGAGGTAAGATCTTTTCATGGTCTAGCTAGCTTTTACAGAAAGTTTATCAAAAATTTTAGCAGTATTTGTGGACCCTTGACTGAAACAATGAGAGGGGATAGAAAAGAGTTTAAGTGGACTAATGGGGCAGAAAAGAGTTTTCAATTATTGAAACAAAAAGTTACAGAACAACCTGTTTTAGCACTTCCAAATTTCAATAAGGTGTTTCAAGTAGATTGTGATGCTAGTGGTACTGCAATAGGAGCTGTTATGAGCCAAGAAGGTAAACCTGTTGCTTATTTCAGTGAGAAGTTAAATGATGCCAAGAGGAAATATTCTGTTTATGATCAAGAATTTTATGCTATAGTTCAGGCATTAAAGAAGTGGAGACATTATCTACTTCCTAAAGAGTTTGTTTTGTATACTGATCATCAAGCTTTGCAATATTTGAATAGTCAAGGAAAATTGAATCAAAGGCATTTGAAATGGGTTGAGTTTTTGCAGAGTTATACATTTATTTTGAAACACAGGAGTGGAAAGTCTAATAGGGTTGCAGATGCTCTTAGCAGAAGGCAACTATTGCTGACAGAAATGCAGATTGAAGTGGTTGGGTTCAAGGAACTCAAGAATTTGTATTCAGAGGATCCTGATTTTGGTGAAGCTTGGAAAGCTTGTACAGAACCTGTTACTCTAGACAGGACGAAATGGTTGGATTTTATCATCCAAGATGATATGCTATTCAGAGGGAGTCAGTTGTGCATTCCACGAAGTTCTATGAGGGATAATCTTATCAAGGAGAAGCATAGCGGAGGATTGGCTGGATATTTTGGTCGTGACAAAACCCTTTCTTTGGTTAGTGAAAATTATTATTGGCCACAGTTGCAGCAAGATGTGAAGAAGTTTGTACAGAGTTGCAGAATATGTCAGATGGCAAAAGGAGTGAAGCAGAATACAGGGTTGTATCAGCCATTACCTGTACCAGAGAAGCCTTGGGAGGATATTAGCATGGACTTTGTTCTTGGTTTACCGAGGACTCAGCGGGGACATGATTCAATTTTCGTAGTGGTTGACAGATTTTCAAAGATGGCACATTTCATTCCCTGCAGGAAGACTAATGATGCTGTTCATGTAGCAGAATTGTTTTTCAGAGAAGTAGTGAGACTTCATGGTTTGCCAAAGACCATAGTTTCAGATCGGGACACTAAGTTTGTTGGATATTTCTGGCGTACATTATGGAAGAAGTTGAAGACAGATTTGAAGTTTAGTTCATCACATCATCCACAGACTGATGGACAGACAGAGGTGGTGAATAGGAGTTTGGGAAATTTGCTGAGATGTTTGGTTGGAGATAAGCCAACAAGATGGGATTTGATTTTACCACAGGCGGAATTTGCATACAATAATTCTTTCAATAGGAGCACTGGTAAATCACCATTCCAGATTGTATATGGAAGTAGTCCAAGAAATGCATCTGAATTGAGGAAGATAGATAAAGGAGAACTAAGTAGTGCTGAAGCTGAGGATTTTGCAGAACACTTGAAGAACATCCATGAAGAGGTGAGGAAGCATATTATCAAGATGAACGCACAGTATAAGGCTAAGGCAGATGAGAAAAGGAGGTATAAGGAATTTCAGGTTGGTGATGAAGTCATGGTTCATTTGCGGAAGGAGCGGTTTCCAGTTGGTACATACAACAAGCTGAAAATGAAGAAGTTTGGGCCATGTAAGATACTGAAGAAACATGATTCAGGAAATGCATATGAGGTAGAATTGCCTACTGAGCTAAATATTTCACCAGTTTTTAACATTTCAGATCTGACAGAGTATCATGAAAGAGGTGTTGAAGATGAGATCACAGCAGCACAGTGGAGTATTCCAGCAACTAGTTCACACACTAAGGAGATCGAAGACATACTGGACATTCGTGTTGGTAGAAGCACAAGGAATAGGACATATGAAGAGTATTTGGTCAAATGGAAAGGACGACCTGTAGAAGATTCATCGTGGCTAACAAAGGAGGAGGTTAACCGTCTTGGTTTTCCTCTGTGCACCTGAGTCGTGACAGGGTCACTTCTCAAATTACCCTGGGTGTCTGATGCAGGAGCATCCTGGGTGTAAGAGCAATCTTGCATCACCCAAAAATATTTCTATTTTTATATTCAATAAGGGCTATTTTGTGCAGAGCTGCTATTTATGGAAAGTTACTATTTTTGGTAATTTTTGTATGTGCTCAGAATGATCTGATTTCTTTCTTGGAGGTTCATTTTGGTCATATAAGTCTACCAGTAAAGTTTCATTGCCAGATCAAGTGTATATTGGAAGATATTGAAGATTTTCGGTATTGGCAGTAGGGTACAGAAACTTCGAACTCAGTTTTGAAGGCTTTAGAGGCCTCGGATGAGGTCGAAAATTTGGGTGACGAGCGCTTGCGCCAGTCAAGCCTGTAGAGCGCTTCGTGGCGTTTCCGAAATGGGGTTATAGTGGCCGAGCGGGTCAACTGGTGATGACTTATGGTCTTCGGAAGTTGGGTCAGCTGAAACGGCGAAAAATAATTTTCTTCAAAATTTCTGTTCGGGTTTCAAAGGTTATCTTGAGCCGACTATGATGTAATAAAATGTAAAATAAAATAATTCTAAGTTTGGTCGGCCTTATTGGCTAAAATTCTGGAACCTTCCCAAGCGGTGGATAATTGCCTATATAAGGAAGGCTGTATTATTGTCTTAGGCAGTTCAGAATAGTTCTGGGTAGTAGATCTGGGTAATAGTTCGAGGCTTTGTCCTACAGAATATTGTAAGGGAATGCCCATGTGGCTTTGCATATTGTAATTCTGAAAGTTTGTAATTCCACATTTGTGGAGATAATAAGAAGCCAATTTTCTGTTCTTGCATATTGTTGTTGTTTCTCTATTTCTGTTATGTGTTTGTGGTATTAAGGGGAGCACCCTTCATCACTATAGATCCAATATTACTCTTGGTAATAATAACACTGTGGAGGTTGCAGCCAAAGGAGCCATGGAAGTTCAGACAAAAGAAGGTATGAAAAGTGTTCAAGATATCTATTATACTCCAAAATTGAAGCATAATTTATTGAGTGTTGGGCAGCTATGTGAGAATAATTATAGAGTTGTATTTGAAAATATGAAATGTACTATCTATGATAAGAATCGGGGAAATAAAGTGATTACAGTTTCTTCCTATGACAAAGAATAGGAAGTTTCCCTTGAAGTTTGGTGAAAATGACAATCAGCTCGTGAATATGGCTTATGAGGATAAAAGTTGGTTGTGGCATCTCAGGTATGGTCATTTAAATTTTCATAGTTTGAAGATTCTAACATCAAATGCATTGGTTCTTGGATTGCCTAAGGTTGAAGAGCACAACAAAATTTGTGAAGGATGTGCAAAAGTGAAGCATGCAAGAGAATCATTTCCAAAAGGAAATGCATGGAGGGCTCATCACCCACTTTAGCTTATTCATTCTGATATTTGTGGTCCTATGCAAACACAAAGTTTGGGTAAGTCATCATCATATTTTATCATTTTTATTGATGATTACTCACACATGTGTTGGGTTTATTTTTTGAAGACTAAGGATGAAGCCTTTGATACATTCAAGAGGTTTAAAGCCTGTGTAGAGAATGAGAAAGGAAATACAATCAAATGTTTGAGAACAGATCGTGGAAGAGAGTATTGCTCCAAAGATTTTTAGAATTTTTGTGAGATGAATGGGATCAAGAGACAACTCACAACTGCTTACACACCTCAACAAAATAGAGTGGCTGAAAAAAAAATTGTACTATGGTAGAAATGTCAAGGAGCATGTTACAAACCAAGGGTTTGAACAATATTTATTGGGTTGATTCAGTTGCTACATCAGTTTATATTCTCAATAGGAGTCCTACAAGTTCCTTAGACAAGATGACTCCCTATGATGCATGGTATGAGAAAAGGCCTAATGTAAATCATTTTAAAGTTTTTGGTTGCTTGACTTATGTTCGTATACCTGATCAAAATAGACAAAAGTTAGATGCTAAAAGTGAACCATGCATTTTTGTGGGTTATAGTGAGGAGAGAAAAGCTTATAGATTGTATAATCTCATTACTAATAAGATTCTTGTCTCAAGAGATGTGATTTTTGATGAAGGGTGAGTTTATGGTCATCAAAAAAGCCATGTTGAAAAGCCAAAATCAGTTTTGGATGATGATATTATTGATAATAATAATAATGAGCAGCCAACTAATGAATCTATTATAGGATCTCCAAGTCCATCAAGTAGCCCCTCATCAATTCCAAGTGGAAGTCCATCCTCAAGTCCAAGTTCTACAAGAAAGGTAAGAAGATTAAGTGATATTTATCAAAGAAGTCAAAATCAAGAACATGAAGAAGATCTAATAGGTGAGATAGTAAATTTTGCATTACTTGCTAAAGCTGATTTTGAGCCATCATGTTTTGAAGATGCATTTACTAATGAGGTTTGGATGCAAGCAATGAATGAAGAGATGGATTCCATTGATAGGAATGAGACATGGGAGCTTGTAGAGCTTCCGCATGAGAAGAAGAAGATTGGCATGAAATGGGTATACAAGGTCAAGTATAATAGTGATGGGAGTGTGGAAAGATACAAGGAAAGATTGGTTGCTAAAGCTTTCACTCAAAGGTATGGTATTGATTATGAAGAAACTTTTGCACTAGTAGCAAGACAAGAGACTATTAGAATGTTTATTTCACTTGCAGCTCAAAAGAAATGGACTATTCATCACATGGATGTGAGGAGTGCCTTTCTAAATGGGTACTTAGAAGAGGATGTATATGTGGGATAGCCACAAGGTTTTGAAGTTAAAGGCAAAGAAGATCATATTTATAAGCTAAAGAAGGCTTTGTATGGCCTCAAGTAAGCACCACATGTATGGTATGCAAGGATTGATGGATATTTTCAGCAAAATGGCTTTCAAAAAAGTAAGAGTGAACCTACCCTTTATTACAAGTAAGAAGGTAATGATATTATCATTGTGAGTTTGTATTTTGATGATTTGTTATATATGGGTAGTTGTTCTAAGATGAAAGAGGAATTCAAAGTTGCTATGATGAATGAATTTGAAATGAAAGATTTGGGTCTCATGAAGTATTTTTTGAGAATGGAGGTTTATCAACGTGAAAATGAAATTTTTGTTTGTCAAACAAAGTATGCAAAGGATATGCTAAAGAAATTTGATATGGTTGATTGTAAACCTCTTTCTGCTCTAATTTCTCATGGATTTGTATTATGTAGAGATGATGGTGCTGATATTGTTGATGAGACATCATATAGAAGTATTGTTGGTAGTTTGATGTTTCTAACTCACACAAGGCCTAATATTGCTTACTTAGTTTCATTGGTTTCAAGGTATATGAAAAATCCATCAGAAGAACATATGAAGGTAGCTAAGAGCATTTTGAGGTATGTGAGAAACACTCTCGACTTTGGAATTCACTATTCTTCTAAAAAAATTTGAGCTTGTTGGCTTTAGTGATTCTGATTGGGGAGGTAGTTTGGATGACCAAAAATTTACATCTGGTAATTATTTTTCTTTTGGCTCTGGTTTAATCACATGGAGTTCAAAGAAGCAAAGTATGGTTGCTCTCTCTTCTACAGAAGTGGAATATGTTGCAGTCACTTCAATAGGCACACAAGCTTTATGGCTCATAAAGCTTCTTGAAGAAATTGGTGAGATTCAGGTTCAACCTACTGTGATTTTTTGTGACAACATTAGTGCCATTAAATTGGCCAAGAATCCTGTTCATCATAGTAGGACCAAACATTTTGATTTGAAACAACACTTCATTAGAGATTTGGTACAAAAGAATGCAATTGAATTGAAATACATCAACACAAAGACACAAATAGCGGATATCTTCATGAAGGTGGTTGTAAAGGATCTTTTTTGACACTCAGAGATCGAATTGTTAGCCCTCTCAGCATCAAGGGGGAATATGTGGATAAGTGATGCTGGAAAAAGCATTTTTTGAAGAGGTTTTAGTTAGTTTTATTTATTTATACGAAAATAAGGACTGTGCAAAGATTTGCATATTTATATTTAGAATTTAGTTTTTCTTTATTTTTTCAGTTTTATTCCTTAGCAAATAAAACCTGTTTAGATACATGTGTATCTAGTTTTCTTTCATGTTTTTCCTATGGCTATGAATTTTATATATTCAGCCATTTGTAATATTTTTGATATAGAGCTGCAATAAAAGTTGTATTTTCAGAATTTCTTCTTTTGTAAAATCTTCAACACATGCCTTTCGAGAAAAAATACTATTGAGGTGCACATGAAACCCGAACAAATAATATGTGATTGAAATATAACACAAACTGAAATATAACGTCTAATGTTCTCTACAAAAGAGGATCTGCGTGCAAGAGAGGCATTGGATCAAGTTACAATTTTCAATTATGAAACTCTAAGAGATTCAACTGATAATTTTCATCCCAACAACCTACTTGGAAAGGGGCGATTTGGTGAAGTTTACAAGGTTTATATTATTATTGTTTAAAGTGGACAACATTGGCCTAATCTTGGATTTCTCCATGATATAATTAATTCTAAGCATTTATGTCCAGGGAAAACTTGTAGATGGGAAACTGATTGCCGTTAAGAAGCTTAGTGAAAGAAAAATAATGCAAGTCATGAATGAATTTTTGACTGAAGTGAAGTTGATCAATAGTGTTCGTCACTGCAATCTTGTTTGATTTCTCAGCTGTTGCTCGCACGACCATGAATGCTTGCTCGTTTACGAATTTATGTCAAACAATAGTCTTGACAAACATCTTTTTGGTGGGTATTCATTTATACATTCAAGCTTTAATGAAGTTGGGTTTAATTGCTTATATGAAGTTGTAATATTCGATTAAATTGTAGGAGATAAAGGGATGTTTTTGGATTGGGAAACCTGTTTGAACATCATAGTGGGCATAGCTTGGGGCATTGCCTATCTTCATGAGGACCCCAATGTTTGCATAGTACACAGAGATATCAAACCTAGAAACATCCTTCTCGATGATAAGTTTCTTCCAAAGATAGCAGATTTGGGATTGGCTAGATTCTATCCTGAAGGGAAATCCCATGTTTTCACCAAAGTTGGTGGAACAATGTAAGTGCATTTACATTAAAATTATATCAATACTCCCACCACAAGTTTGCATATTGTACTAACATATATTTCAACAGAGGTTATACTGCGCCCGAGTATGTCGTTCGTGGGCAATTAACTGAAAAAGCTGACGTCTATAGTTTTGGGGTGGTGGTTCTCGAGATTGTTAGTGGAAGAAAGTGCATAGATGAAAAGTTGCCAGACCCCCTTCAACTTGTTTTGCAATGGGTGCGCTCTCAATCTTCTCAACTGTTATAACTTATTGCTCTGTAATTTAATGTTCATGAATAATCAAAGACATATATCATCTTTCAATTTGATGAGTAGATTGTAATACTTTTGTGGTTGAAGATTTGGCAACTCTATGAGAGGGAGAAAATATTGGAGGTGGTTGATCCAAGTTTGAAAGGAGAGTACTCACAAAAGAAAATTGTGAGAGTAATAATAATTGCTTTACTGTGTGTAAAGGCCAATCCATTCCTGCGTCCAACTATGACACAAATTGTATCGATGTTAACAAGTGATTCAGAGATAACTGATCAGCCTACCAAACCAGCGTTTATAGAGTGTAATGCGAATGATACAACTTCAACTTCTTCGTCAAAGGATTCAGTAGTAGGCTCTCATGGATCTGTTACTGTATCTTTGTTCCCTCGTTAGTTAATCCTTTTCACTACTAAGTCATGACTATTACACCATAGAACTGGCTAAGGACTATAGATACAAATATATCATAAGGTGGTATATGGCAATTTATATGAGTTTGTCTATCAGAATTAAAGATACAGGCTTGTAATATGAATTTTGCACCAAAATTCAGTGACTTTGGTTTAACATTTTGAATAAGATTAAGATATTATCAAAACTAGTTAATGGGATACTGACACAAACTGAAGATTCAACAATTCAGCTAAATTGCAATGCTTCTTGTTTATTTATGCTTTTGTAAGTGTTTTGATTTGTATTTAAGAATTTTTTTCATTTCTATAACAATCGATTACTTCAGATAATTAGAAACAGAGATATAAAATTTATTAATATTTGTATTAATAAAATTAAAAAATATATTTTTTATTTAAAAAAAATTTATTGTTCAAAAATATGTTTTTTTTTTTCTTTTTGTTAAATTGGGTAACATTTTTCATTCTCTTAGATATATTCACTCTATTTTAATTTATTAGCATCATCTTGACTATAACTTTCCTATGTTGTTAGTGTTAGAATCTTTTTATTTTTATTCTATCTTTTAATATAAATTTACATATATTAATTTTTATTGCTTGATTTGTATTTGTTCAATTGTATGTTTATATTTTAGATAACAGTTACTATTCAAATTGATCTTCTTTGTACCATAAATTTAATTTTTATTGTAAATTAATAATAAAAGATTAATGTAAATAATTTTAATATTAGAAAATAAGATGAATATTATGGCTTTGCATTGGCGAAACCTCGATTTTAGTGAAAATAGAAATTCTTCAATTTAGAGATGGCAACTTCACTTCTTTAGGAAAACAAAATATGCGTCTCAGGGCTTCTAGTCTTCTTTTTGTGGGAATTGGGCTCCCCTTCCTCTACCAAAGAAGAATGAAGGATGACTGAGCATAAAACCTAAGGCCCTGTTTGTTTGCTGGAATTGGGGCGGAATTGGTGGCGGGACTTCTTCTTTTTCAGCAAATCCGTTGTTTGGGACACTAAAATGCAATTCGAGGTTAGGCTTCAAAATCTGGTTTTGGCCCTAAAATGGGCAGCACCATCTTCCCACCCAATAGGTGGAATTCAAAATCAAATTTAGGTTTTGAAAAATTCTGAAGAAAATTTTAATTTGTGTCAGGTCCGTTGGATTTGGGGTTCAGATTTGGTTCCTCTGCATAACCAACATAAAAGCTCTAAAAGGTCTTTATGCTAGTAGGGATTGAAGGTAATAAACTTTTGCGCTCCGTGCACCACCCACAAAAATCAATGGCCGCTTGATTCAAGTCCATGTGCAAGTTCTGCAATCTATTTCCTTGACATGAACGCTCCACTTCCAAAGGAAACAAACACAATGGATGAGGGAGGCTACTGATCTAACCACTCGAGGCACTCATGTGTCTTGTGAGACTCCGATATGACTGACCCAATTGCATAGATGGAGGGAATCAATTTTCCTTCCTTGAGGGGTTTTAAAGCATCTGCCTCAAGGTCATCAAAAGTATTTATGAGAATCCCTCCAGCTTTTGGAAGGCGACTGCCATGGTGGATGAACCAGTGAAACCCTATGTCATCCAGAGTTGACTGGTATTTGAAATAGGAATTCTCAATTCTAATTCTAATATCAACATTGGCAACCAAACAAAGAAGATGGATTGTCTCAGTCATCTTCCCGATCAACCAAACAGTCCAAACTATCTTCCGAATACACAAAACTGGAATTTCAAAACCTTATTTTGAGATAATCAGGTTTTGACTCAAATTCCAATTCTGCAAACAAACGGGGCCTAAAGTGAGAAAGAGGGTAGGAAGTAGGGTAACTCTAGGGATGTGAAGCCCTAGATCTGAACAGAAAAAGTTCAAATATATCCTTGGTCCCCTTTTCTCTGGAATCGTTTCCAAAGTCTGCAAAATATAGACAAAGGTTCTTTAAAACTAGTTCCAGATCCACATAGTAGAAGCCCAAAAAATACATTTTAGGATTATTGCTCTGGATGTGAAATAATTTTGCCCTACCCTCATGCTGATAGGATGGAGCCTCCGCCTAAAATGGGGTTTTCAGACAAATTAGGCGGGCTGCCAAGGCACTCTGGGGAAGAGAAGGTTGAATTATGGAAGAAAATCCTACCTCACAAGATGAAAGGTAATAAATTGGTTTCACCTTTGAATGAAACTAAGGAAACCCTAATTGTGGAATGTAGGGAAGGAGTGCTAGAAACAACACATAGATTATGCCAAAAATATGGGACTATTACAAGATGGAACATCTTTGGCATCGTGGCAAAATGGTTCGAGGCGACATTCAAACAAGTAAAATTAATGATTCTATAAGAAGTTTTTTTTACATTGTTTGTCCTACAGTATTAAGAAATAAATTATTGAAGGATGAACCATCCAGATTTAAAGGTAGGGATTTTACTTTTATTGAATGGAAACCTAACTTTGATCCTAGAAAATCAGTAGATTTTCAAATAGAAAGAAAAGTATTACTTCATAATTTACCAATTGAATTAGTAAATGAGGAAATTATTAGAAGGATAGGAAATAGTCTACGGATATATGTAGGAATGGAGGAAGGTGAATTTTTAAAAAATCATGTTTTCAATTGTAGGAAAAAATAGGTTTTGGGGGGACTCAAAACCCCTTACAAGTCAAGCATAAAATATTACAGCATTAAGTTTTCTGAAAAGAAATAGGACTAGGAACCAGTCCGCCAGACCCAAAAACCAGCAAAAAAGCAAAAAACTAGAAACCAGAAAACCCACCAGTAGCCTAGAAAACCAAAAAACAAAGAAGCACCAAGACAAGGTGGTAGAACCTAGGAAAAATCCATATGAGTTTCCTCTTCTTTGTTCTTTGCCTCTAAAATCTTCTTGATGGCCGCATTAAAGTCAGAAAGCTCGAGGATCCTATCTTAGATCCTTTTCCTTTTAGCTGACCGAGTGCATTTTCTAGGACCCTCATCACTCGCATCCTCATTGTCATCGTTAGGCTTCTTGGTCAGGGAACCAGCATCCAGCTCCGCTTTCATTGACATGAAACACTCCATAGCTGATCCCATGAACTGGTTGTTATCCAACATGTGCTTCTTCAACACATTCTCTAGTATATCAATCTTAACTTGCATCTCCTACATATTCTTCTCCCCAACATTATCCTTGTTTCCATCCAACCCCACCAAACCAATCACCAAATTCTCCTGCAGGGAATCAACCTTAGCTGGTAGAGAGCGTAAATTCAAATTAAGACTTTCAATTTCTTGAAAGACCTATTTCATTATGCAAAAGGAGTACATGGACATCGCCTTCACAGTCTAGAGAACACTGAAAGGGGGATCAATTTTGTCATCCATTTCTTCTTTAAGAAGTTGGAGATTTCATTCTTGCATATCCACAGCTTTGACAAATGAGATGTTCCGAGAGGAAGAGGGAATATTTCCCTTCTCAGCAATAGGGGTTTCCTCCAACTTCTGTAACTGAACTTCCATAACCACTTCCAACTTGTGGGAAATAGGAACATCATGTTCCTCAAAGCTTTCATAATTAACTAGAATAAGGATCGACTGACCTCCCACATCCTCTTCTTTATTATCATCCTTATCTTTATCAGTGGCAACAGGGTTATTCCCAATGTCCATGGCTTCAATAGCCTCCTCCTCCTTGTTCTCATTATCACTAGAGGCACTGGTCAAAACTGATAGAGAAGCATTACTTTCTTCCTTGGATGAAATAATAGTAGTGGCATAGCCCTCGACACTTTCACCAGCAAAATCGGTCTCCATATCGGCTTTCTTTTCCAGTTTTAATTTCTTACCAATAGACATCTCCTCATTACAAACCCAATCCCTAATACTTTTAGCCAAAGCCTTGGTCGATCCAGAGGCTTTGGGTGAGGAGACAACAAGGCTAATAATGGCCATTTTCTTGATATGTTCCACAATAAGGATAATGAGACCCTCATGCAGAATGGGCTTGTTCTCATTTTTCTTATGGTCAATTATACTGAGGCGAAGAGACTGAAGAAGAAAAAAGGTAGTGAAACCCTAATCTTGTGTCTGAAGTGACAAAGCAGCACAAATTGGTAAGAGTGAGCATGCTTGTACCTACCATCCAAAGTGATGTACTCCATAATAGTGGTCATAACCTTCACCCAAATCTTCTTGAATGTGTCAACATCATAGCAGCTACTGGAGTCTTTCACCAGGCTCACCGCCTCAACCTTGTCTTTAAGGAAGCGTTGGATAGCCTTTTGTGAAACTTTCTTATCTCTGTAGAATTCCATGCCCTTAAGGCTTAGCCCATACACCTCAGTGATAAGCTCTTAAGTGATTTTCATAGTCATACCACCAATGGTCACAATACCATCCTTCAAAGACTCAACAAATGTCATCGTAGCTTCATCTTTGGAATTGTGAAGGTGTTCCATATACGTGGTGAGACCACCCTTTCTAATTTTTTCCTAGTCCTCCATAATTTTATTCCACTTCATGCAGTCCTTAGGCTCCCTCTGATTAAGCCCACCACCCATAATTTCCTCAGAGAAGGAAACCTCAACGGAACTAGCAAAGGAAAACAAATGTAGACAATGATGGCAGCTTTAAAATTTGCACTAATATACTCATGTCTACACTTAGTTATCTCAAGAAAGGCAAGGCTTTTTCTAATCCTTTTAACCATATTAAAAAACTTGTGTCTTTTCATCATAACTTTTTGAGATACTCCAAATCGGCTCTTTTGTTGTGAATCCTATCAAATTCTAGCTTAGCCTTCAAATCATTTTAAAAAAATGACATTGTAATGATGGTTAAAATAGATATCTTAATAGCAAAATTAATACCAATAGAAGTAAGATCAAAAGAATTTGCATAAATTATTCAACCGGTCTTCTACAATGGTCTAGCATGGGAAGAATGTCCTTTAAAAAATAAAAATGTAAGCAAAAACCCTAGCATCAAGAGAGTAGTAGCAGGGGTAGAGTTTAAATTCTTGGAAAATCAAGGAGGTTTTTTGTTAGAAAAATTTGGTAAGCAGGGGTTTTTTGAGCTAGAGGAGGGAAAGATAGTGGAAGCATAGACTTCTCTTGAATATCAAGAAATAGAAGGTATAGATAGAAAGGGGGAGGATCAACTGATAGAAATAGGTAGAAGAAAACATGGGTTACCTGTAGATTCCTTTAAGGTAGATATGGAGATGGTAGAGAGAAATATGGTAGGAGAAGGAATTGTAGATATCAGTGTTGATCAATACAAAGACTCCCTTAAAGGTATCCTAGAATAGACCAAGAAGATGACGACTGAGGTTAATAGGGAGTTACATTTAATAGAGAAGAATTCACTAGTGGAGGATCAAAATGAGGTAGAATCAAGGGATAATAATGACAAGGTGCAAGATTTGAAGTTATTATATATGGAGAGGGGTGAAATTGATGAACTGTCTTAGTTTCTAGGTTTGGATCTAATTGAAGAAAATAATGGAATGTTCATAAGTAATAAATATATAGTGAGTAGGTTGATGGTTTCTTTAGATTATGACTTTCCTCATGAGTAGGATCAATACACAGAAATGGATATTGCAGGTCAGTTGGCAGAAAGTAATCCTAGTGAACCCTTGGAAGAAAATATGATATCGCACAATAGGGATAATGTTTCTTTACTAGGCATAGCCTACAAAGATAAGGGGAATAAGAAGGCTAATTGTGCCAAGGAACCTAAAGAAAAGGGGGAAGAAATCCCTTAATGAGTTCAGAATAAAAGATGTATTGGTAATGGGACAGGTGAAGATTTTGACCTTATATGCAGGTAAGGGGAATAACCTTCCTAGGGGGCAATGCGAGTAATCACATGGAATGTTAGGGGTCTAAATGCCCCTAACAAACAACACATCCTAAAGCTCTTTACAAAGAGATTTGAGGTAGGCATCATGATGTTAGAATAAATAAGCTAGGATGTGAAGATATGGAGAAAATTAAAAGGAAATTAGGGGGCTGGGAAGTCATAAGTGAACCCTCGGTAGGAGCCTCAGTTGGTCTTGATATACTTTGGAGCCCAAGAAATGCCAGTTTTGAAAGGTTAGGGGGTCGTAGGTTTTGGATAGGGGGAAAGGTTAAAATCTTGAATCAGGCCCTGTAATTTGCATTAATAAATGTATATGGCCCCTCGAGCATAAATGAGAAAGTTAGAGTTTTAGAGGAAATTGTAAAATTTTCCATTTGAACCTTAGGCAGGTGTTTATTGTGGGGGGTGATTTTAATGCCATTTTACATGAGGATGAAAAGGTTGGGGGTCTGGGTAGAACCTCTTAGACTATGCTGGCATTCAGGGACTAGGTTAATAAAAATTAAAAATTGATGGACATCAAAACAAATAATGGGTCCTTTACTTGGACTACTAGAAGACTAGGCTTTAGTAACATTACTAAGAAACTAGATAGATTCCTCTTTAGGGGGGAACTTCTTGATTTTTATTTTTAGTTAGAATCCTTGATCCTCTTTGCTTTAGGATCAAAACATTACCTAGGATCTCTCTAGGTGAAGGAAAATCATAAACCCTTTAGATGTCCATTCAAATTTGAGAAAATGTGGTTTAAGGAGGATGGGCTAAAATCCCTAATAGAGAAATGGTGGAAGGAGGAAGCTTTTGAAGGTTCCAAAGCCTTTCTCTTTATGGAAAAACTAAAAGAAGTAAAGAATTGTGTAAAATAGTGGAATAAGGATTATTTTGGGAATAGCTTCACAAACAAGGTACGTAGATATTGAAAATGAAATTGGTGAGATAAATGAGAAGGTTTTCAAGGAGGGTATGAATCAAGATAGATTTATGAGAGAAAAAACCTTATTAAGACTATGAAGATATTCTGGCCAAGGAGGAAATGTTTTGGAGGAAAATATCTAGGGAGACCTGGCTAAAGGAAGGAGATAGGAATACCAAAAATTTTCATAATTGCACAAGGATTAGAAGGAGAATCAATAGAATAGGAGTTATTAAGAAGGAAAATGAAGATTTGGTGGAGAAGCCAGAGGAAATTTCCAAGGAGGTGGTCACCTACTTCAAAGATTTGTTAAATGGAAACTCCTTGACATTGGATGCCAAGGAGGATATCATTAGAAACATCCCATCTAGTATTAGTAGGGATCAAAATAAAATCTTGGATGCAAAAATCTCAATAGGGGAGGTAGAAGTAGCCCTTAACCAATTACACCCAGATAAATCCCCCAAACCAGATGGTTTCCCAACCTTTTTTTTACCAAAAGTATTGGTCCTCTCTAGGAAGTGAAGTAATAATTTTTTTGGAAAGCATTAGGAATTCAAGTCAAATCCTTAAGGAGATGAATAATAATTTTTTGGCCTTAATTCCCAAAGTATAAAATGCAGAGAATTTGGATGGGTTCAGACTGATTTATTGATGTAACACTATTTATAATCTTTTAACTAAAATGTTGGAAAATAGACTAAAACACACTCATAGATGTTATCTCTAAGGAATAAACAGGTTTTGTGCGAAGAAGGTCAATTCTGGATAGAGTGGTCATAGCCCAAGAGGTAATTCATATGACACAATGTAATAAGATGCCAAGTATGTTAATAAAGTTATATATAAAAAAGGAAGATGATAAAGTTGATTTGAGATTCCTTTGTAAGTGCTTAGAGGCCTTTGGTTTTTCTAAGCAATAGATTAATTTAGTATATGAATGCATCTCAACTCCTAGAATATCTTTCTTAGTCAATGGCACTCCAGAAGGTTTCTTTGATATCTTCCATGGGCTCCACCATGGGGATCCCCTTTTTCCCTTCTTGTTTATAATTATGGCGGAAGTGCTAGGGAGATCCCTGAGTAAGGCTAGGGATGAGCAGAGGGTTATTGGCTTAAGAGTCACTAGTAACATAGAACCAATTACTCATCAACAATTTGTGGAAAAAACAATGCTTTATAGGAAAGCTAATCTAGAGGAGGGAAGAATCTTTAAAAAGGTTCTTCTAGATTACTCAGAAGCATCTAGGCAACTGATAAGCAGTGAGCAGTCAGAAATGTTTTTCTTTAATACGACAAATGATGTGAAAAGAGATATTTTAAATATCTTAGGTTTTAAAGAAGGTTTAATCCCTAGTAAATACTTAGGCTTTCTGACATAGTCAAGGATGGTAGATCCAATTAAGGATAGTCCAACCTTGAAACCAAACACCAACACAATGGAATAACACAACACAACATAGATATGCAAATCAAAAATCATCTTTATTCATCAGTAACATGAAAAGATGGAAGGCCTTCTCAGTAATGGCCAAATACATCAGATTTACAATCGGAGTTCAACTATCCTCTACCTAGTTCAACTCTATAACACATCAGCAACTAGTAGAACACAAAGGATGATCCAAACTTGAGCTCGCAAGCCACCAAGCAATCTCATTTTATCTAAGCATACAAACTATTAGCTCTGCTATTAAAATTATCAAACAAACAATCTAACCAACAAGATCTCATAGGATCCAATCACTATCACTACAATTCTATGTCCCTAAACAACTACCCAAACCCATGCTTTTATACTACTTCAGCTACAAGTCAGCTAGAAGAAAGAATTAAATCCAAAACCTAGTTGGCTCCTAAAATAAACAAATATTCAATGCAACACAATTCTGCTCTCAAATAGCCTTACAATTAATTAATTCTCCATGACGGCCTCTAGGTCTACCTAGGAGAATGCAACACATGATACACAAATTAAATGCATCAAGTCGGCCCAACAAATCCTCAAGAACACCAGTCGGCAAGCCCAAATAGCTAAGTGACAACAAAACAACCAAGCAAGCCAGACATAGCCAAGCATATGTTGACTGAGCACTAGAAGCAACTGAGTCCTTTAGCGACTGAGCTCCTTGGCCAACACTACAACTGAGTAACACCTCTTCGACTGAGCCCCTTAGCCAACAGTGTAACTAAGAAACACATGTACAAAACACTCTAGCATGCAACATTTCTAACTTCCCCAAGATGCTCCAACATCACCTTCCCTTGGATAAGTGGAGTGACCAGTCATTGCTTTGAAATGATGTTTTTTTCCAATGTTGAGAATCGGGTGGCTTCTTGGAAAGGTAAATGACTCTCTTCTGTAGGAAGGAAAACTATGTTGATATTGGTCCTTTCTTTAATCCCCATTTTTCAAATGTCCTGTTGTAAATTTCTAATAGAAATAGATAAGAAATTTAATCAGAAATTAAGAAAAAAAATTTGGCAAGGGTCGACAGAAAAAAATAGGCTTTTTTTAGTTTCTTGGAATAATATATGTAGGGCTAAGAAGGACAAAGGGATTAACCTTAAAATTCTTAGAGACCAAAATATTGTGTTAGGGGATAAACTGGTCTGGAAGATGGTTAAGGAACTTGAGTCCAAGTGGGTTAAAATTATTAGAAATAAATACTTGTAAGGGAATGACCTTCTGAGCATTCTTCATCATTAGGCTCCCTTAGACGAATCTATTTGGAATTTTATCAAGGAATGTAGACCTATCATTAGTGGTAAGGTCTCTTGGAACATAGGGAATGGGAGGAAGGATTTTTTGGGAAGAATCTTGGGGGGATATCCTATTCTTCATAATCTGATAGATGAACGAAATAATATTGGCCTTCTAAAAGAGAGGGTAGGTATCTTTGATAGAGGTTATATGGATATTCTGAGTGGAAATCCAACAATGGGCTAGAGTTGGAAATTAGAGGAGAATCTAATAATTGCACCTAACTTCAAAGTTAGACTAAAGGAAATCCTTGCAGATAGACTAATCTTGCCTAGTTCGAGGGAAGATAGGATAGTTTGGACAGGCTCAAAATCAGGAGAATATAACACAAAATATGGTTATGAACCTGTTTATAAGACCCATAACTTTAATGGCTCTGAGCTACGTTTGGATCTATGCTAGAATGAGGAGTTCCTACCCAAGGTAGGGATGTTTGCATGCATGGCCTTACAACATAAAATATTAACTCCAGAAAGATTCAAGAAAATGGGCTTTCAGGGTCCATCTAGATGTGCTTTATGTAAATAAATGGAAGAAATAGTTGATCATATCTTCTTAAATTGTGAACTCTCTAACAAATGTTGGGTATGGCTAATGCAAAAACTCAACTGGAAGTCAGCACTTCCAAACACCACAGGGGATCTTTTAAAGTTTTGGCCAAGAAATTCAAGAAAGGACCTTTTTGAAAATATTTGGATGGTTGCCCCATATTTTTTATTTTGGGATATATAGAAAGAGTGAAATAGGAGAATTTTCAAGGATTCGAAAATGAAGTTTGATCAATTTTCAAATAAATTGGAGGCATGTATTGTTGAAATCATTAGTAATAGTAACCTATAATTGAAAGGAGTAAGATTCTTTGTATAGGATGATAAGATCAAAAATAAATGGGTTGGCCTTAAAATTCCCCCATTGGGGGAATTTAGGAAGAAAGAATCTGATGAATTAAGAAAGGAGTGTGTCTAGAAAGCCCCAGCTATAGGTTGACATAAATTAAACTTTGATGGGGCTTCCAGAGGTAATCCAAGAACAATAGGTATACGATGTTGTATTCATAATTGGGATAAGAAGCTCATTTATAGGATAGAAGGTCCTATAGGGATCCAGACTAATAATATAGAAAAATTTACTGCCCAGCTAGAGGGTCTTAAAGCATGCCAAAAATTAGGTTTAGATAAGATTGAGATAGAAGGAGATTCCTCCATTGTAATCAATGCTACTAGAAAAGGGACTACCCCAAATTGGCAATTAGATAGTATGGTTAATCAGATAATGGAGATGCTTCTCCTCTTTAAGCATTATACGATCAACCATATTTTTAGAGAGGGGAACAATATAGAAGACAACCTAGAGAATTTGGTTGCAGACAGGACCAAACTTGGGATAGGATGAATTTTAGAGTACAGTATCCTGATCATAATTTTTAGAGATTTCTAGTCCCCTTTAGGTTTTAGGAGAAAATGCAAAGGCTTATGATTCGGAAGGAGTTTTTTCTGTTCGAACATAGGTCCCTTAGCCTGCAATGAGCTCTTATATAGTTTGTAGGTTACCTAACAATCTTAAATAAAGAAAAAAATTCTATTTATTTTTTAAGGTCTTATGAATCATCCCTGGTTGGGATAATGATAAGGTAGAGTTAATTGAGAGGTGGTTAAATTTTTTATTTTATAGCTCCCTTTGGTAGGATTTGTTAGAAAGTAAAGTCCACCAAGATAACTGAGAGGGGGGGGGGTGAATCAGTTATCTGATAATTATAACTTTTATCATCTTCAAAAACATTAAACCATATAAGCAATATAATTACCAACCATAGAAAGATATTCATACACAATAACACAATAACACAAGATATGTTGACTAGGGAACCTCTTGATCAAAGAGTAAACCCCGGAGGGAATGATGCCCACAAAAGATGCACTAATATGAATATTCCTTGTGAAAGGATGGACTCTATTAGGAGTCTTATGAAATACATTCAGTACATATAAATCCCTGTTAGGAGATTTTGAATCCCTGTTAAAAGATTCTAACCCTATTAAGAGTTATGGAAGACAAAGGACCCATTGCCCAAATAAATTTAGGGTAAGATCACTAAACTCACTGTCCAAATAATCTTTTCATTATTCAACAGAATAATATGTTACCTCTTCTCTAACTGTGCCAAACTGCACTCACTGCTACATCAGATCTCAATTTCAGATCTCTGTACTTTGCATGTCTTCCTTCACAATTCACTTTCACAACTTCATAATCAACCACTCTATCTATACAACAAGGAAAAAAATTCCTTCCTTTATACCACACTCAAATAATTACAAATGAGTCAGCACATAATTGCAAAATAAAATATTCCACAGGCTACATCAAAAAGACATAAAATTGTTAGCTTCCAAATACAATAAATCTTCACTCATGTGACTTCAAAGTTTGCGCTGTCATCCACATCACTATCAATGTGTCTCTAACTTCCCTTTAACGGTGCAAAGCTAGATTCTATCCCGATTAGGAGATATCATCTGATTTCCAAAAACCGCTACTCAGGAACACTACCTGAATACTGCTTCCACCAAAATGATCATAACTTTCATGAATAAAAGAATTAATGTCTGCACTCTTAACCATAGACATATAACATATCAAAGAGTATATCCTCAATGTTGCATATCTTGAACTACAATATCCCATGTGCGCTAATCAAAACATTGTCTGCTTCTCTACAAGTCTTCGATAAAACACTGTGTTGACATCAATGACAATCATAGTCATGAATGCAACAACAACTGCTATAGAATGGGTGCCAAACACTTTAAAATTCATTCCTAACAATCTCCTCCATTGGCATTGATGTTAACATAGATGAAAAACATCCAATGTTCCAAAAATCAAATACTGCAACATTGCTTCTTCAAATCCTCTTCATCAATCAAATCTTGCTTCGTTATCCTGTTCAATTCTCTCATATTATTTTTCTCATGTTTTTTTTCATGCATACTTCTCCCCCATTGACATCAATGATAGAAATTTCATCACTATGTCAACAACTACTCAATGTCAAAAGACACTATTCAGAAAATTACATTTACTAGAGTCCTCATGACTCGGCTCAGATACACATACTCCCCCATAGAGGGAGTACCAACATCCATTCCAAAAGAAAGATAGGGCTCATAAATTACTGGACGGATGCAACCAACTACATCATTACTAAAAAGTAGGCTGGGGCATAACCCCAAGCATACCTCTCAGATACACAAATGTATCCTTAGGAAAAGGCTTTGTAAATATGTCTACTATCTGTTCCTTTGTGCTTATGTACTCTAGTCTGACTTCTTTCTCACCAACTTTCTCTCTTACAACATGATACTTGATCTCTATATGTTTTGTCTTAGAATGTAGTACAGGATTCTTAGACATACTGACTGTACTAGTGTTGTCACAATGTATAACAACAGGTGCAACAAATTTAATTCCAATATCCTTCAGCATCTACTTCATCCAAATTATCTAGTTACAATTGTTTACTACTGCTACATACTCTGCTTCTACTGTGCTTTGTGAAATACAATTTTGCTTCTTGCTTAGCCAAGAAACTAATCTTCCTCCAAGGAAAAATGCTCCTCCATTGGTGCTTTTCTTATCATCAACACTGCCTCTCCAATCAGCATTTGTATATGCACATAGGGTGAAATCATCAGATTTTTCATACCACAATCCATAGTCCATTGTGCCTCTTAAATATCTCAGTATCCTCTTTACTGCTGCATAATGTGATTCTCTAGGTTCAGCTTGAAATCTTGCTACAATTCCAACTGAATGTGCTATATCTAGTCTTGTGTGTGTCAAATATTGCAATCCTCAAATCATGGATCTGTATTTCTTCTGCTCAACTGCCAGTGTTTCATCTATGCTAGATAACTTATGTCTAGTTACCTTAGGTGTTCCAACTGGTTTACAGTCCTCCATTCCAAATCTTTTTAGAAAATCATTCAAGTACTTTCTCTGACTTACAAAGATACCATAATTGTTTTGTGTTATCTGTAATCCCAAAAATTATTTTATCTCACCAATCATACTCATTTCAAATTTAGTCTTCATTTCATCAGCAAATTTGTCACTAGCTTCATCTTCTCCTACAAAAATAATGTCATCAACAAAAACAACTATAATCAACAAACCATTTTTGATTTCTTTTGTGTATAGATTGCTATCATTTGTTCCTTTAGCAAATCCTAACTTTAACAAATACTTATCTAGTCTTGCATACCAAGTTCTAGGTGCTTGCTTTAGTCCATTTAATGCTTTCTTCAGTTTACATACCATGTCTCCGTCTTGAGTCAAAGGAAAACCTTCAGGCTGCTCAATGTAGACTTCTTCTTCCAATTCTCCATTCAGAAATGCTAACTTCACATCCATCTAATACACTTTAATTTCTTAAAAGTTGCATAGGCCAAAAACATTCTTACTACTTCAATTCGTGCTACTGGTGCAAAAGTTTCTTCATAGTCAATTCCTTCTTGTTGTGAGTATCCCTTACATACCAATCTTGCTTTGTTTCTTACAACTTCTCCTTGCTCATTCATCTTGTTTCTGAATACCCATTTAGTTCCAATTACATTCTTGTTTTTAGGTCTAGGGACCAATTCCCATATCTTGTTCTTTTCTATCTGATCTAGTTCTTCTTTCATAGCATTAATCCAGTGTTCATATTCACAAGCTTCACTACTAGATTTAGGTTCAATTTGAGAAATCAAACATAAATGTACCTTATTCCGAGTCAGAACTCCTCTATCCAAACTTCCAATAAATTGTTCAACAAGATGATGTCTTGATAAATACATGTTCGGTGTCATAGTCTCAGATCTTGCTTCAACTATATATTCTTCTCTAGATTCCTCTCTAGTTTCTTCAGTATGACTTTCATTCAACAATTCACTATCAGTTTCATAAATAATTCAGTAGTTTCAATGTTAGGCTTAGGATGAGCTTCTTCATCAGATTCATAATCAAGCATTCTTTCCTAAATTTTGAACTTTTCATCAACTTTAACATTTGCACTCTCAACAATAGTTTTAGTTCTCCTATTGTAACATCTATATGCTTTTCTCTTCAAATAATATATAAGAAAAATACCTTCATCACTTCTAGGATCAAACTTTCCAATATCATCATCTCTCTTTATATAGCATTTGCTTCCAAAAATTCTAAAATACTTAACTGAGGGTGCATGTCCAAACCATAATTCATAAGGTGTCTTGTCTATGTCTACTCTGATTTGTACTTTGTTCATTGTATATATTGTTGTATTCACTGCTTCTCTCCAAAATGTCTTCGCTAAATCATTCTCAAATAATAGAGCTCTTGCTGCTTCAGTCATTGATCTGTTTCTTCTTTCTGCAATACCATTTTGTTCAAGTGTTCTAGGGGCCGAAAATTGTCTCTTAATACCATTCACTTCACAAAAAGTGTTAAACTCTTTAGAAGTAAATTCACCACCTCTATCATATCTCAAAATTTTAATCTTCATTCCAGAATCATTCTCAACTTTATTTTTAATGATCTTAAACTTATCAAATGCTTTATATTTTTCTTTCAGAAATGCAATCCACATCATTCTTGTAAAATCATCAACAAGAATCATAAAATACCTTTCTCCATAGAATCCTCTAGTCCTAGTAGGACCGCTCAAGTCTGTATTAACAATCTCTAACTTTTCTACCAATGTGAACTTCTTGATAGGAAAAGGACTTCTCTTCTACTTAGCCATCACACATCTTTGCAAATCATGTTAGTAGGCTTCATAATTTTAGGAAAATCCCTTATTGCAAGTGTAGTACTCACTTTCACAATATTATCAAAGTTTATATGACAAAACCTTCTATGCCATAACCAACTATCATCAATCTTAGTAATCAAACATGTCATCTCAGTAGGATTCAACTGAAATACATTACCTCTGCTTCTAGATCTAGTTCCAATCAGATTTCCATCTTTATCCTTTATCACACAAGTTTTCTCAGTAAACCAAACTTGATATCCCTTATCAACTAACTGTCCAACACTCAAAAGATTATGTTTCAATCCATCAATAAAGTAAACATCATCAGTATTAGTCTTTCCATCAAGAGTAATAGATCTTATACCTTTAATCAAACAAGGTGCATTGTTACCAACTCTAATAACTCCTCCATCATAATTGTTAAACTTTATGAACTTTTTCATATCTCCAGTCATATGATGTGAACAACCACTATCTATAATCCAATCAACTTTCTTTTCAACTTGGGAAACTAGCACTTTTTCTTCCTTAACATTAGTTTCAGAATTTTCTTCTTTAATTGCTACAAATCCTATTTCATCATTATTCTCAATATCACGTTCACTTAAAGTTATTTCAATACTAGCTTCAAGGTCTTCATCATTAGCATAATAACATTCCTTAGATCTTCTAGGATTGAAATTATTTTTGTACTTATTATCTCTCTTAGGACATTTAGATGCAAAATGACCATATTCTTGACAAGTCCAACATTTAAAATTTTTCTTACCGTCTGGTTCTCTTTTCACAAGCAAGACAATACCTTCTTCAATCTTCTTGTCTTCTTCATTTCTAGATCTACTGTTGCCAGCATAATCTCCACTCACACTGATGCTTCTTGACAACTTAGGGTGAATACTAAGAGCACTAAATGTTGTCTCCATTCTAGGTAAGTCTCCTGATAACATCAGGTTCATCTCTGCTGCTTCCAATCTTCCAAGAAGAGTCTCTCTTGTAAAGTTCATAGTACAAGGTATAACTTGTTCAATAATCTGTGTTGTCTGCTTAAATACAGGAGTTAATGTCCTCAGAATTTTCCATATCACTTCACTCTCTATCTTTGTTCCTCCACAAGATTTTATCCCTGCAACAATTTCTAACATTCTACCAACATAGCTTCTAACAGATTCATCTTCCAACATTCTTATATCTTCAAAGACACATATCCAATTATGTAATCTAACTCTTTTTGCATGTTCATCACCTTCAAAAGTAGAGTGCAAAGCTTTCCAAATTTCATGAGACTTTTCCAAACATTTTACCTGACTATATTCATTCTCCGGAAGTGCTGTCAAAAGTGCTTCTCTTGCAAGTATGTTACACATGAATAGATCTCTCTCATCATTAGAGCATGTCTCAAGATGATCTTCTCCAATGATAGTCTTATCATTCTTTTTAGTCAACCAATAACTTGGTCCTAAACATAGTAGATGTGTCTTCATCTTTTCTTTCCAACTGTCAAAATTTACTCCATCAAACTTAGGGCTTTCTTTCCTGAAATTCACCATGGATTTCCTTAACATGTTAAACTTTTCTTTCAAGGACCTTCTGCTCTGATACCAATTGTTAGAAAGTAAAGTCCACCAAGATAACTGAGACGGGGGGGCGGGCGGGGGGGGTGTGAATTAGTTATCTGATAATTATAACTTTTATCATCTTCAACAACATTAAACCATATAAGCAATATAATTACCAACCATAGAAAGATATTCATATACAATAACACAAGATATGTTGACTAGGGAACCTCTTAATCAAAGAGTAAACCCCGGTGGGAATGATGCCCACAAAAGATGCACTAATATGAATATTCCTTGTGAAAGGATGGACTCTGTTAGGAGTCTTATGAAATACATTCAGTACATATAAATCCATGTTAGGAGATTTTAAATCCCTGTTAAAAGATTCTAACCCTGTTAAGAGTTATTGAAGACATAAGGACCCACTGCCCAAATAGCTTCAGGGTAAGATCACTGAACTCATTGTCCAAATAATCTTTTCATTATTCAGGGTATGTGCAAGATCATGAGGGGCCAAACTATGCCCTTAAGTGGCAATGAAAAATCAGCAAATCAGGATTAGTCAACTTGACGTGAAAATTTCAACTACCTATGAACCTAATATCAAAAAGTTGTAAGAATAGAATCTATAAAAAATTGAATGTAGTTTCTAAACTACTAGGTCTTTTTTGAGAAAAAGTTAGTATGATTGGTGAAAAGTATAGATTTCAATGCAATAGTACAAAAATTTCAAGAAAAAAAGAAGAAGTAGGTGTATGTCTGACCACCTTAATCATAATCAAATGATAATATTTTATTATAAGATTTTATATATAAGTATTAGACTCATGCTCGGATGTGAGGAATATTTTTTTGTAATTTTATTCCAAAAAAATAATTAATTATGAATTTTTTTCTACAACATTTTCAAAATAAAAAAACTCCTGTGTCTGACCACCTTAACTCATTCAAAACTTTACAAAATTCAAATTTTATTTATTTTTCCTTATAGTAGGTGAAGCATAGAATGTGACACATTTTTTCGATTTCAAAAATGTTATACCGTCTGAAAGTTATAGTCATTTTTCAATCAGTATATAAATCAGCACTTTAGAGGTAACTCAATTAGAAAATAACTAATAATTACTTACCAAATTCAAAATTTGATAGCAATTATATCGATAGAAAACTGATAATCTCCTTAAGATACCCTTTTCATTTTATCAAATTCGGGTGAAAATAAATTCGTTAGCTACATTGTCAAAGTTTTGAACTGACATCACCACTTTTTGGCCCATCATGATCTTGCACATACCCTTCAATAGAATAATATGTTACCTCTTCTCTGACTATGCCAAACCACGCTCACTGCTACATCAGATCTTAATTTCAGATCTTTGTACTTCGCATGTCTTCCTTCACAATTCACTTTCACAACTTCATAATCAACCACTCTCTCTATACAACAAGGAAAAAAATTCCTTCCTTGATATCACTTTCAAATAATTACAAATGAGTCGGCACACAATTGCAAAATAAAATATTCCACATGCTACACCAAAATTACATAAAACTATCGGCTTCCAAATACAATAAATCTTCACTCGTGTGACTTTAAAGTTTGCACTATCATCCACATCACTATCAATGTGTCTCTAACTTCCCTTTAACTATGCAAAGCCAGATTCCATCCCAATTAGGAGATATCATCCGATTGCCAAAAACCGCTACTTAGGAACACTACCTGTATACTGCTTCCACCAAAATGATCATAACTTTCATGAATAAAAGAATTACTGTCTGTGCTCTTAACCATAGACATATAACATATCAAAGAGTATATCCTCAACATCACATAGCTCCAACTACAATATCCCATGTGCGCTAATCAAAACACTGTCTGCTTCTCTGCAAGTCTTCAATAAAACACTGTGTTGACATCAATGACAATCATAGTCATGAATGCAACAACAACTGCTATAGAATGGGTGCCAAAAACTTTAGCATTCATTCCTAATAGGATTTTATATATCTTTTATCTTCTTTTAGGACCACTCGTTACTTAGACATCTCTTTCTTATTAGATAATCAAGAATGCTTATCTAATCGAAGGTATAGAGTGGTCTTAGGTCTCAGTATAGTAGAAAGAATTTTTATGTTTGAGTTGATGGCTGTCAAGCAAGAGGCCAGTTTGATATTTGATATTAGTCTATTATTTACATTAGGTAAGGAAAATTCCCTTCTCCTATCCCCACTATGTCATAGCAATATCTTCTTAGGTGTAACCTTCGATGGGGATTACGTCACAAGGGCCTTGGAAATTGGGTGAAAAGGTAGTAAATAAGAAAAAAGATAATTTAAGTTAATGTTTTCTCACCATACCTTATCTCTCAGTTATTTTAACTTTTCTAGGCCCAAAATTAGTTGGGCATTGAGGCAATATTTATCACCTTCATTGGAATGGCCATCTCACTCATAGGACAAAGGATATCTAGCGAAGATACATGGGAAATGATGGAATGTCAGTAGTATGAATTGACAACCTCTCACTCATCCAATGCAAGAGTCCTTTCTTGTAGAAGGCTCATTTCAATTAATTAATAGTTAACTGAAGTTGATTTCCCAATGATGCATAATTTATAGCTGGCAGAAAATTTTCATTTAATCCTATTGATGGTAGACTCATTAATCAGAATGATGGGCCTTTTAAGTAGGTTAGGAGGCTTTCTTTTTCTTCATTCTCTATGAAGTCACTAGAAGAGAGAGTCGGTCAGACGCATATAGATTGAGTCTCCCATCAAGCTCCAAAACTTTAATCAAGACAAATGGCCTTTGATATTGGCATTACCATGGATAGAATTAGGAAGATTATTGAGGTGAAGAACAAAGTGATCTGGAGAAAAATCTTGCTGAGTTTGGACAACCAATTTGTCCAATGCAAGGATAGATACTGAGTAAACCCTGATATCCGAGTGATGCTAATTGTGATCTCCATGCATATTTTCAATGACCAAACCTAGGTGACTAAACTTTGTCATGACATTTTCAATAAGGAAAAATTCTATTGGATTTGGATAAAGTTATGGTTAACATTAGGAATGATTTAACTATCTCTATGATAGGCACCTATGATATGATAATGATCAGAAATAGATCGGTGACCACCTACTCAGTCATATACTCATAGGACCTTGACAAGTTTTGGGCAGAGAGACCAGTCTACCAAAGGAGCTTAGAATCTCAGATGTATTTCTATGAAATTTGCAAGCCATCTTGCAATGACTGGTTAGAGGTCTACATAGCAATGTAAGGCTTGGAAGGGGACCCCAACCTTGCAAATGACATGGAAGACCTCTAGGAATGTATTAGAATTAATGGATAATTAGCACTTTTATAGGGCAAGGTGGATATTTTGAATCTAGAATAGTATTGCCAAGAATAGACTTCGCCCTTTTCTTGCTAAAAATTTATAAGCTGTTAAAATTATTTAGTAGTATTGTATGGTGAAAAATGGTGAAGGGTTTTCCTTTTAAATAGAGTGATAGCATGTTGTAAATATGTTTCTTTTTTATCTCAAAAATTTATATATACTCTTTCATTATCTTTAAGGGAAGGCTCTCTGCATTATGGTTACTCTACATTATTCATGTATGTAGATTTACATTTATTAATCCCCCCTTGTAGGTCTTTGTGACACATATGTCTCTGTATATATATGGATTTATACTTATATAATACATACATACATACATACATACATATATACATATACATATACATATACATATACATATACATATACATATACATATATATATATATACATATATATATATACATATATATATACATATATATATATACATATATATATATACATATATATATATACATATATATATATATATGTGTGTGTGTGTGTGTGTGTGTGTGTGTGTTCATAGATATTTATATTTTCATTTTTCAATGCTCTTTATAAATTTCCATTTCGTTGGATAAGAAATTTTATATCCATCTTCTTGGTATTTAGATGAATGTATTTGATGATGGACTGACCTATGCCTCACTCTTCAAGCTCATAAAGAGGATCTTTAGTATTGCTTATTTTCTGGTTTAGTTCGAAGTGGCATTTTCTTAAAGTGTTAAAATTGCTATTATAAGGTCAACCCTCAGTTATAGTCTGTGAAGCTTGGCTCTAATAAAATATGAAGGGTTTAGAAAAGCTTTGTATCTTTCAAGCTAAAACTTATTTGTCCCCAGGATGGGTTTCTCAAAAAAACTTATTATATAGCTTTATGTAGCATCTTTTACCATCTATTATGGAAACCTTTACATTTATTCATTAAAAATATATATTCATAGACTTGAATGATTTTCCAAGGATGGTATTCTCATTTGGGCTGAGTTCTATTAATTCTTATGGGTAAGAGTAGACTGGATATTCTCTCTTCATTAATTTGGTCGTAGTATGCACTTCTCAGCTATTGTGAATTATTGGTAAACTAACATTAACAGGGAAAAATAATAAGGAGAATTGCCACTGGTAAAATTGGGATGAAATTTCTTCACTTTGTCTTTCCTTTTGTGAAGTAACTGGTCAGGGCCTAGTTCACTAGGTCATTGCATTATGCATGATAGTAGATTGCATGTATTACTAACTATTATTGCAGCAAAAGGGGAAGCCTTACATATTTCTAGCTTACCTATAGAACTATAGGTGAATTTGGTGAGATGGCAGGAGAAGGTTGTTGTTGTATACAAGCATTTCCTATAGTCTGGGAATACTGATGAATATTGTTTTACAAAACTGAATCTGTATGTAAATCCGAGTATGCCTGGATAGCACAAATGTGTTGTTTTTATCTAAATTAGGTATTGAAATGTAGATAATCAGAAGCCTTTTTCTTCCTCCTTGCTTTGGCCCCATCAACTGAAAGGGGTATGTAATTACTGAATAATCTTATCCCAAAGTGGACAAGTTCTAGGCTAGACTTGAGGTTTTCTTAAATATGTTGTTTCCTACCTGATGCAGGAGCATCTCGAGTTCTTACCAATCCCGTGTCACCAAAAACAAGTTTGAGTTGTTCAGTTTGCTCGGTTCCTTCATTAACCATGTTGGTTCGGTAGTTTTCTCAGTTCCTTCTTTGACCGAGTTGTTCGGTTGGTTTGCCAAGATATTTCTTGTCACTCAGTAATCTTGCTCATTGAGTGGTTTATTTTGATTTCCTGTTGAGGCCGACTTGTGCATTAAATTTTGGTCATAGAGTTAATGTTGGTATCGATCATTGGGAAGCATGTGGACCTAGATCTAATCATCCCTTTTCTAATGATGGATCTAAAGGCCGACTTGTTTCGGGAGCCTCTTGTATAAATATAGTTGTTGTTTGTAGTTTTAGGAGGCAACGGATCAAGAGTAGGAAGTCAAGTCCTAGAGGATAGAAGATAGTTCCTGAAGACTGAATCCTCACATGTTAGAGGACTATTGTAATCAATTTAAATGTATTTGTCCATAACCAGGAAGGCCTTACAGCCCGGCGTGTATGAGGTTATTTAATGAATAATATATGATATTTTCTACATTCTCTCTTCCCTATTGTGTATTTGCTTCCACGTGTGTGATCTCTACAAGGGGGTTATGATTAAGGTGTGCCTTGGGCCCTTCATCCTACCCTATCTTGCATCACTACTAGTGCCTACACCAAATAGAGATTTAATGTAATGGAATCTACCTTTTAAATAAATAAAATATCTTTGGCCTTGGCCTTTTACCAAAAAAATAATAATAAAATATTTTTCTTAACCTAATTAGGTGCATTTAATGTTCTTGTTTCTTGCATGTTGAAAATATGTTTACTTGATTCTATTAAATACCATTATTCCTTTAATTGAATCACAGTTTCTATATGGTAGCACAAATTCATTTTGAATGAACATTTGGCGAGGTAGTTTAGCAAGCTTAAGTTTTATAAACATTTATACAATTATACTTTGGCAATTGGTGTTTGTGTTTGATCTACGAATGTTTGGTATGTTAGTGTCATGATATCCTCACTATGTGAGCTTGTGAACTATGGTTTTTTGGACCATTTTTGGGTGAAGGAGCTGTGATTGCAAATATAAGGAGCACACATTATCTATTGTTCTCATTGACGTCTTATGGCCAAGTACTTGTATGTACTTTCTACCTTCTTTGATGATCATTTTACATTCATGGAGGCAGATGAAAACTCGTGAAGGAGGCTCAAAGGAACAACACCATGTTATGCATGCCACAAGTCATAGAAAAGGTTCATTAATCATATTTTATTCTTGTTCATGTGCTGATGATACTTATTTTTGAAAATTACTAATTTCCTTGGTGGTGAAATCTGCAAGTTTGCGAGTACTTTTTTCCAAAATAAAAATAAAAATTTATTTTCATCCTTTTTTAATAGGATGCGTTGATTCTACTTGAGAAATTTATGTTTAGTGCTAGTTTTTCTAAGTTAAAAAGGCAATTTTAAAGTCCATTTGAAGAAATTGATTTGTTTTATAAAAAGTCTCAACTCATTGTTTGGGCAATAGTATTTTTATGGAAGGTGGTTCCTATGATTAATTAAACTCCTCCTTGTTGAAGGTATAGTTTTTCAGAAGTGGCTATCTAGAATTTAAGATGTGCCAATGTATAAGATATGGTGTATGAAGGTAATTTATCTATTGGTGCATCTTATGGGATGAATAGCGCTAGTGCAACTTGTTAAGTATCTTTTATGACATTTAAGATAAAATCTCTTCTATCATCCTATTCAATAAGAAATCTTGAATGTAATGTGACTATAATTTTGAGTTTGACTAGTTTAGCTTGATGTTTCTAAAATATACCCAAGGTTATTTCCAATGCAATACCATTGAGAAAATAACATTAAAGATTTATTTTTGTCATAAGTCATTTTACCATTTCAATACTGATGTGATTTTCATGTGAAAAGGTAGATATATGTCTTGTGAAATTGCCTGATTTTTGTTTCTTCTCTTGGCAAGATGTTGATTTCTTGCATTCAACTCTTTGTCTTTTTTCATAAGATTCTAACCTATAAAATTGTAAAATGTTAATTAGGAATTTTCTAAGCATGAAAAAAGGGGGTCATATGTCTCTATTAGACCATATGTCCTACACTCTAATTTCTTTGACCATATGTCTCTATTCATACTTGATGGCACTTCATATGTTGGTCCTTCACAACTTTGAGATTCTTCTTCGAGAGTCTCCATTGCTTTTGTGTAGTGGGGTCATCAAAAAGTTGCTTCCTATATCCAATTGCTTCATTAAAGTTATGTGAGGCTTCTTTAGAGCTTCCTTGTAAATATTTATAGAGATTTTACATTACCTTTTGACCTTCCATTGTTGTTGAACTTAGCTACATGATATTCCAGTGTTGCAAATTCATTTTCTTCCAAAGATTTATTTCTAATAGGATTCCTTTCTCCATGAGATTTCAAGGTCACATCTTCATGTTCTTTTAGAGATTCTTTGTAATAAATAACCTAGGGAATGAGCTAGCATTCAAAAACCTTTCTTTAGAGGATTCTTTTGGCTTTGTTTTTCTCTATTTAGGGAGAAGTTTTTTTTCTTAATAGGTTTTCTCCCTTTCCCCACTTTCTGAGAGTTTTTCCTTATATCTACCTAAGTTAAATCCAAGGTGGAATATTAGTGTTGTTGATATTTTTAATTGTTGCACCTAGTAAATCATTATACTAGGTTCTAAACATACATATTACTTAAGTTTACTTAGTGACCACATAGGAATATTACCACTTTTGGTGGTATTATCACATTATCCCTTTTCCAGCTTAAGTGGGACTTCCAGCTTTGGTGCACTTATGAACTTATGAATTTTTCACCTTTAGTGGATGTGTTACACAAACACCTTTTCATATTGGAAAATGTGTTACAACTAGCAGTTGTAATTGCACCAAAAGATCGACTTGTTAATGCCCAATACAACAACTAGACTTATAGAAGACACATGAGGCTATTAAACCATGTCACGAATCTCAAACAGGGACATTTGTGGTTAGTCCAACAATCCACCCTTAGCATCACTTGGGGAAATTTAAACCTGTGACCAAGCTTTGATACCACTTGTTACAACTGGCAGTTGTCATTGCACCAAAAGATCAATATGTTAATATCTGATACAACCACTAGAATTATAGAAGACACAGAAGGCTATTAAACCATTTCACGAATCCTGAAGAGAGATGTTGGTGGTTTGTCCAACTAGGTGATCCATCTCTAGTGGAAATATGGCACAAATATCTTTACACCTTGGAGGGTGATCCATATTTAATGGACATGAGATAAGTTTTCACTTTTCCACCTTAGGTGGGTAATAAGTTTTCTTTATTATCATGCCATTAGATTGTACAATACTTGTCATAATATTATACACTCATATGTTCTCACCTTGATATATTTAACCTTGATGTATCCTTTATAATATTACTCCAATTCCAATTGATTGTATTGTATTCTTGGTGAGAATACAACTTTTATTCTTGTCATATTCCTTCTCTCTTGTTATTTTGTTTTCCATTTGTCTTCTAGATATTGGGTGGCTATCTCTATAGAAAAATCTTACAAGTGTTAGAACCTTTTCATTCTTATTATATCTTCTAAGATAAGATTGCATAGATGAATTTCCTTTTAGACTCATAGTTTATCCCTTGTATCCCTACATCCTAGACAAAAGTTTGTAATCTAGTTGTCCTATCTTTCACTATAAGTTAAATATTCTATTATAGTTTAATAGAAGATTAATGGAATAATTAGCTTAGCCTAATTTTGTACATTTAATGTTTCTCATTTTTTGCATGTTGAGCATGTGTTATCTTGACTAATGTAGCTCTACCTAGTACCGTCATCCCTCTAGTTGATTCCTAATTTCTACAAATGATGCACACCATGATGTTTTATATTTGCCCATTTTATAACAGTGATAATATTACACATTATATATGTATTCATAATTGAGTCTTGTATTGTTATTATTTCTATTCACATGTAATGATGCCTAAATTTATGCTCCCTTTGATTCATGTAATAAACCTTATGATGAGCTAAGGGATAGTAATTTTATTTGAGTTAAATTTCACAAAACATTAAATTATTGTACCTTATTAGTCTCTGTTGTTAAGGAAGGAGAGACTAATGTTTTCAGTTGCATTTTCACATTAATTAAGATCTCAAAAATCCACCAGCTTTTGTTTATCCTATAGTTTGTGCAAATTTTTCTATTAAACTGGAATTAGTGTTTTTTATTCCCTTTTTCCCTATTGGTTGGGCTCTTTTTTCTAGTAGTATTTTTTTTCTTTTTCCCCTTAGAAAATTAGGAGAAAAATAAGACTGGTGTTTCACAAGATTAGAAAATTGAAAAATGGCATTTCATTCACAGCCCATGTGCCCCAGTTACACTTTCACCTATTGCAAACACTTTATATATGGAAATGGGGAAATGTGGATTCATCTATATTACATGAAAATTATTTCTTGTGTGCTATAATGTTTATGGTGTTTTCCAGAAAAGGGGACCAAAAGTCATTCGGTGATGCTGAGAAATACGAATGGTTTCTACGGTGGAGAATCAAGTTATTAAGAGAGGAATCCATCCGTTGAGCTTCAACAGAATGCTAAAATAGCCACACACTTTTTATCACCATTACATGTATTTGCAACATTCAAAATTTCATTTGTTCAAATCCTGATGGTTACATATTTAGTTTCTTAATTCAATTCTATATGGTTCTAGATGCACCTGTTGGTCACAATATATGTATTAGCTGCTGCAATGCCCCCATAAATATTATATTACAATTTTTGTATATAAATTTCTAAATTTTGTATGTCATATTTAAACCATGGGTTCTAAAACTTTGAAAGCTTCTGAAAAGTGTGTATTACTTTCTAAGATATAAGAAGGATTCTTGGCGTAATTTATTTATTTATCCACTAGGCTATTTGTGGGGCCTTTGCTCACTGAAAATTAACTTTCCTCTCGAAAATTTGTCACCCCCTTTGGCTATCTTTTTTTTCCAGTAACTTGATTAATAGATATTTTATATTTAAATATTACTAGTAGTTGCACGCTTTTGTACATGCAACAATGAGCTGATAGGAGTTTTAATTTTTAATAAAGTGATATGTTTTGTATAGTGCAAAAATTATATCATTAATGGTATGCTGAAGGAATTCGGAAATAATATATAACAATCTTTAGGTCATGAGTTTTTCTTACAAATTATATTTGTTCAAATGTGTGTCAAATTTGTGAGTGGTTTATTGCATAATATTGATAGTGAATAAATGATAAATGAATCATAACATGACATATAAATTTGAAAGAAGATTAAACAATAAAAATCAATCCCTATGTATTAATTACAATGTTGTAAAAGAAAATAACATTCATTCCTCACATAAATAGAACACAAAATAACCATTATTGTGAAGGAAAGATCATATTTCCCTTATCAAAATCTATGTATTTATTACAATCTTACCAAAAATTTGAGACAAACTTAAGGAAGGATAAGGATCATAATCTAAATGAAGAAGAACTCTCCAAAGTTGACTAAAAAACTAACTCAAGTAACTATTTTTATCATGAAAACCCTATGGTTACACACATACAAGATCTTTACATAGAAAACATTACAAAACAACATTTAAAAACCTCAACTAGAAGACTACATCCACCCAAAATTTCTCACAAAATGCTAATGGTGAGTTGTCATTAAAGCATCGATCATAAAAATGGCTTCGAATGAAAATCAAAACATCAAAACATTAAAAAACCCTAAGAAAAGGCAATTGGGACAACAAAAAGTTAATCCACCTCTTCCAAAGCAAAGCCATAGGGTTTCAACAAATGAATAGTTGTCTAGCAACCTTGAAAACAATTTACATGTTGCAGATGCATAATAGAAGCATGTGTTTCTTGGTCTTCTATTGTTCTATTGATTTCTTTTTTTTGGTAGGTTGTTCTAGATATTGATATATTATTTTCAACTTGATGTTGTATTTTAGTTTAGTTGGTGTTTCTCTCTTTCTATACTTGTTTTTGAAACATATATTTAAATGATTAATGAATAGTTGGTGTTTCTCTCATTTTATACTTATTCTTGAAACATATATTGAAATGATTAATGAATACCTTTTTATTCTGCATATGACATGTATTGTTGAGTTAAAATAGCAACTTATATAATCTATAATAGAAATGACATGGCATAAAATTAGTATTACTTTAGGTCTAAACTCAAAAGCAAGATGACACAACCCAAAATATTAGGTAATATTATCTTTTCTTATTTAAAGAAATTCCCAAATATATTTACAATAATAGTTCTAATATCTTTGTATCAACAAAGAAACAAATCTTATATTAAATATTTAATTAACTAGTTTGATCAATTAAAAATTCTTAAATCACTTTTTACTATTCTAGGTTCTAATTCAAACCTAACTCCCAAATCACATCAATATTAAACTCCAAGTTCTAGATTCTAATTAAAACTTAACTCGAAGACCCTATTGATATTAAAGACTTAAGTACTTATAGCCTTTAGAAACTGAGAAGGTAAATAATGTGATAATAGATATTTATTAGATTATTTAGGCCACATGTAAGATGACCAATAAGCTTAATAAAATTGACAAAATATTATTTGCCATTAAATGTGAGTTCCAAGAAGTCCCAAAGGTTTACAAATTCGTCTCTACCATGTAGAGCATTCTATAATTTGACTAAGGCATGTACTAATTTGAATGATGGTGCTACCCACGTTAAAAAATAATTGTCAATTCAAGATTAGCTAGTATTCCTTAGTTCCATGCTATCTTATAAAGTCTAAAATCACAGTAAAGGAAATCAATGAGCACAAATTAGAATATTCTAATAAGCAATTGTAGTTTATAGGTGTAAAGCCAACCATATTATTCAGCAGTTCCCTACATCAGAATGGGAGCTTTGAAACTTTGACATAAACATCTATTTAAAAAATATGCCATTAAAAATCTATTACTCCATCTGGCTATATTTAGTCTCCGTCAAAATAATGGTTTAGAATGGTTTCTCTACTGTCAATAGAAAAATAAAAATGTTTGCAACTATATTAAATGTTAAATTGATGAATAATGAATCTAATCTATTCTTTTAATAAGTTTACATTATTTAAATAAATAAGAAAAATGATATTTGTTTATGACTTGCATGCATGTAAATAAACTTCATAAATGAAAAAAATATTGAGGTTATGAATACTATCTGATCTTCAAATATGTCATCTTCACAATAAATAGAAACATGTTTTTTCTGCAAAATTGCACTCAAGCCACAATATCCAAGAACTAATTCGGTTGTAAAATTTCCAAAGGCAAGTTAAAATAATATTTTAACATTCAAATCACAAACAAAAATGCTCAATTTGCAGCTTCATCCGACAAACAAGATGATAAGAAAAAGGAGAAGAAGCAGCCTCGGAGCCATGCAAATTAGGAGAAAAAAGCAAAAGCTCCAAAATTTGAAGTTGCGTATCTTCCCCCTAGTAACGACTCCAGATCATATGAATACCCTATTGTCAGTGAGGAAAATCCCAAAGCTTGTGTTATATGTTGAACGACCATCATTTGTAAAATAAGGCGATTTTATTTCAGAGGAAGGGGAGGGCATGAATTAGGGTTCCAGAGTTAGGAGAAACCCAAATTTTTACAGTAATACTAATAAGATTGTTATAAATGCTGATCGTTCAATTTTATGTTATAAATGCAGAAGTCCCAGGATTGCGATAGAAAGCATTTACTGCACAGGGAAATAGTGAGATGCAGAGGATTCACGATTTAGCACTTCTCCAAAATTCTTTGCAACTGATGACTTTGAGCACACTGCTATGACAAAATACACATTTTTGCAGGACATAAAATATAAAAATCAGAAAGATTTGTAAAAGTTTTAGAAATGTCCAGAAAAGAAAAATAAAGATTTCTTGAAATATTTCACATTAAATAACAATTATCTATAGGACAAAAATGGAGTATTTTGTTGTTTCTATTTTGGATGGTTTGTAGATTTGTTGGAATATTTCATATCAAATAACAATTCAATCCTTTTTGACAAAAATGGAGTATTTTGCCTGTTTCCTTTTTTGAACAATGAATTTCTAAAATGTTAATTTCATTCTACCAGAAAAAATGTCAGTTAGAGAGGCTGACAATTTTTCAACATAAATTTTATTTTTCTGGGAGAAAAGCTCCCACAAATAGCCTATCGGCTAATTAGAATATATTTATTTGTAAAATAATTTTACATAAATTATTTCTATTTAAGATGCCATCTTGCTGATTTTTAACAACTAACTTCTATTTGAATTTTGACTCTTACTAATTTGGTTACAACTAATCGATGACTCTTATGGCTCTTTCTAATTTGATAAAAGCTCATCAATTATGACTCTTACAACTCTTTTTCTCATAATTAGAAATTCCAGAATTACTTCACAATATATTTCATAGATTTTATGACCAATATCGACATGGTATTTTAGCAGAGTTTTAAGTTGTTTTCTTTCAAAATGACTTCTTTAAGAAATAATCAATTTTGTTTGTTTTGTGCAAGCCATTGTTTCTCTATTGAGTTGAATAATTCTATAAGCCTACAAATCCAACATAGAGTAATTTTATTTATTATATTTTGTAAGTGTGTACTTTTACTATTTGCATGGAGAGTTTATTTCCAGAATCTACATGTCCTCTATCACAAAGGAATTTTCTCATTTTATTTCATATTAGCATTTCAATCCATTCTTTAAAATCATTTTCTAATTGTGTTAGAAGAGTGTAATTTCATCCATATTTACTAATAATCAAGTCTAAACACTTAAAACTATTTTTCGTTTAGAAAATTTGTAAACTTTATTGATAAATACAAATAGAAAATATTTATCTCATATTAAATATGGATCCACAAATTTAGTCAATTCATCCATGGTAGGCCAAGCTCTATAACAGATTAAAAGTCTACCATTGTTTGCAAGTCCAAAAAAGATTTTTGCAAAGTGTTAATCTTAGAAATTGGAAGCTTAACTAAAGGAAGCGGTTTTATTTATTTTTCTCATTTTGTGTCATATAATAATTTAAATTTGTTAAATAATTTCATTTGAATCTGTTTTATTTCATTTTTTAAAATTCCAATATGTTAAAGCTATGTATTTATAGCTTGGATTCATTTATATAATATATCTCCGAATATTGACATATTTTTATTGAATAATAATTCTGAAATAAATTCTAAATATTAAATCTATAGTTTGGATTCTTAGATATATATTTTTTTTAATATATCTAAATATAATATAATATATATCTGAATGTAATATATTTTCTATAAGTCTTTATTTCTCTTAAAAATATTAAAACAAAAATAATATTGAAACCTTTAACAAAAGTTTGAAAGGAAACTTTCTATCTTTTCTTGGCTATCTTTTTTTTTGGATAACTTGGATTTGAAGAGAATGATATGGTTAATAGATATTTTATATTTAAATATTATTAAAATATATTTATTGTTGAGTGTAATTGACAACAATAAATTATAAGAAACATCTATAATTCTATTTGATTGCAAGAACTTTTCTTCGAATTTTGTAATTAAAACTTTTGGAAGTTTCAATTTTAATTAGTATTGCTTTGACTCCATTTTTTAGAAGGGGCATGAGTGCATGGGATCCATGGGAAAGCAGCCTCTTTGATCCATGGCTTCCGATTTATCATGTATTGAATTTTAATGCACCCTCATCATTCTCAAAGGACACCATCACAATAGCCGATACCGAGTTGATTAGAAGGAAACCCCTGAAACTCATGCTTTTATAGAAAAATAAAAATGTTTGCAACTATATTAAATGCTAAATTGATGAATAATGAATCTAATCTATTCTTTTATAGGTTTACATTATTTAAATAAATAGATAAAATAATATTTGTTTATGACTTGCATGCATGTAAATAACCTTCATAAATGAAAAAAAATATTGAGGTTATGAATACTATCTAGTCTTCAAATATGTCATCTTCACAATAAATAGAAACATGTTTTTGCTGCAAAATTGCACTCAAGCCACAATATCCAAGAACTAGCTCAGTTGTAAAATTTCCAAAGGCAACTTAAAATAATATTTTAACATTCAAATCACAAACAAAAAAGCTCAATTTTCAACTTCATCCGGCAAACAAGATGATAAGAAAAAGGAGGAGAAGAAGCCTCAGATCCATGCAAAGAAGGAGAATAGAGAAGAAGCTCCAACATTTGAAGTTGTGTATCTTACCCCTAGCTATGACTCCAGATCATATAAATACACTGTTGTCAGTGAGAAAAATCTCAAAGCTTGTGTTATAAGTTGAACGACCATCATTTGTAAACTAAGGAAATTTTATTTTAGAGTCGGTCCCCTCTAGAGGGCGTGAATTGGGGTTTCAGGGTTAGGATAAACCCAAATTTTTACAGTAATACTAATAAGATTGTTATAAATGTTGATCGTTCAGATTTATGTTATAAATGCAGAAGTCCCGAGATTGTGATAGAAAGAATTTACTGCACAGGGAAATAATGAGATACAGAGGATTAACGGATTAACACTTCTCCAAAATTCTTTGCAACTGATGACTTTGAGCACACTGCTATGACAAAATACACATTTGTCCAGGACATAAAATATAAAAATCAGAAAGATTTGCAAAAGTTTTAGAAATATCTTGCGCCGATACAAAAATTAAATTTCCGAGGTAATATATTTTAAACAATATTTTTACATTCAATAGCTAACGATAAAACTCCATTTTTTTAGCTTCATCTGGCAAACAACATGTGCATTGAAAGAGATGCAGACGATTCACAACGTAACATTTCTCTAAAATTTGGGAAAATAAAAATAAAGATTTGTTGAAATATTTCACATTAAATAACAATTATCCATATGAAAAAAATGGAGTATTTTGTTGTTTCTATTTTGGATGGTTTGTAGATTTGTTAGAATATTTCATATCAAATAACAATTCAATTCTTTTTGACAAAAATAGAGTATTTTGCCTATTTCCTTTTTTGAACAATGAACTTCTAAAATTTTAATTTTTCAAAAACAGTTAATTTCATTCTACCAGAAAAAGAAAAAAGGACAGTTAGAGAGGCTTACAATTTTTCCACATATATTTTATTTTTCAAGGAGCAAAGCTCCCACATAGCCTATCGGCTAATTATAATAAATTTATTTGTAAAATAATTTTACATAAATTATTTATATTTAAGATGCCATCTTGCTGATTTTTTATTTTTTTTATCGATAAGGGGCCGAGGCTGAATATTATATTAAAATATTAAAATATAACAGAGCATATATTGAACTGTTGAGATTCAACATACACACGACATTGATGATTGTCGCATGATCGCATAGATTGAAAATGACTTATGCGACCGTGCGACACCCCATAACCTTTCACCACACAACACTCCACCTCATATTTTCATAATGGACAGTGGGCACGACAATCCCATACCATTTCAGCCAATCCCCACCTGACACCTCGACAATGAATCCTCCCGTGGTCCCACTACAGACAAACCAACAGCATCTAATCGGACGGTGGGCGCATGATCGCATGGGGAGAGAATATTCTATGCGATCACCCGCCAGCCATCGATCTAGAGCTCTGATATAAGCCCCGCTGACGACACTCCACCTCTTAATTTCCTTCGGCGAATGGGGGTGCTCCATTTATGCATACATGTCACCATGGACCCACATTTTGAAAACCTACACCGCGAAGAAGAATCAACGGCCGGCATGAATTCGCATAGCTCTGACAGATCCCTTGCGCTTATATGACCACCGTTGATGCTCTGACATGTGAAGACCGTCTGACTTATCCAGAATAAAGGCAAACTCCTATTCGCTGGATAGAATTTCTTCATTCCCTGGCCTAGCAGCGACTAATACAATGGGTCCCACACAATCGTAGCAACGCACAAAGGAATTGTTGATGTCAGAGATTTAACTGCGCAGAGGCGGACGCTAAAAACAACTGAGATTTTTGACGCTTAGAAGATAACTCCATCAGCATCTAATCAGATGGTGGGCACATGATCGCATGGGGAGAGAATATTCCATGCGATCACCCACCAACCATCGATCATAATCTCTACCGCAAGCCCCGCTAACAGCACTCCACCTCTTTATTTCCTTCGGCCAATAGGGATGCACCATTTATGCATACATGTCACCATGGACCCACAGTTTGAAATCCAGCACCGCAAATAAGAATCAATGGCCGGCATGATTTTGCATAGCTCTGACAAATCCCTTGTGCTTTAGCGACCACCATTGATGCTCTGACATGTGAAGCTCGTCTGACTAGTCCGAAACCCAGGCCCACCCATGAGCTTTGATAGAAAAAGGCAAACTCCCATTTGTTGGATATACTTTCTTCATTCCCTGACCAAGCGGCGACTAACATGATAAGAATTGGGCCCCACACAATCGCATCATCACTCATAGGAATTGCTGGTGTCAAAGATTTAACTGCGTAGAGGTGAATGATCGAAAACAACCAAGGTTTTCGACGCTAGCAGATACCTCCAACGACATCTAATCGGACGGTGGGCACATGATCGCATGGGGAAGAATATTCCATGCGATCACATGCCAGACGTCGATCAACATCTCTAACGCAAGCCCCACTGACAACACTCCACCTCTTTATTTCCTTCGGCCAATAGGGGTGCCCAATTATGCATACATGTCACCATGGACCCATAGTTTGAAACCTTACATCGCAAAGAAGAATCAATGGCCATCATGATTTCGCATAGCTCTGACAGATCTCTTGCGCTTTAACGACCATCGTTGATGCTCTGACATATGCAGACCATCTGACTTGTCTGAAAACCAGGCCCCACCCTTGCGCTTTGTTAGTAAAGGCAAACTCCCATTCGCTGGATATACTTTCTTCATTCTCTGACCTAGCGACAACTAATCATGAAATAAAATTGGGCCCCACACAATCGCAGCAGCACACATAAGAATTGTTGGTTTCAACACTTTAACTGTGTAGAGGCGAACGACCGAAAACAACCAAGGTTTCAATGCTAAAAGATGACACCAACGTCATCTAATCGGGCAGTGGGCACATGATCGCATGGGGAGAGAATATTCCATGCGATCACGCACCAGCCATCGATCAAGATCTCCAGCGCAAGCCCCGCTGACAACATTCCACCTCTTTATTTCCTTCGACCAATAGGGGTATGCCATTTATGCATACATGTCACCCTGGACCCACAGTTTGAAACCCTGCACCACAAAGAAGAATCCACGGCCAACGTGATTTTGCATAGTTCTGGCAGATCCCTTGTGCATTAGCGACCATCATTGATGCTCTGACATATGAAGACCATAACTCCCATTCGCTGGATAGACTTTCTTCATTCCCTGACCTAGCGATGACTAACATGATATAAATTGGGCCCCACACAATCGCAACAATGCACAAAGGATTAGCTGGTGTCAGAGTTTTAACTGCATATAGGCGAACGACCAAAAACAACCAAGGTTTTCAACGCTAGAAGATAACTCATTTCTGGATGCTGGCACTCTTCGATGTGCAATAAGTATCTGTTCTTCTTGTCCTAATCTAACTCCTCATTTAATGTTCTAAACTCCTGCACTCGCTAAGCGCTATGAGAAAAGACGGCCATCTTATCACCGCAAGGAGCCGTTCTGACAACTTCTGAGGCAAAAATATATTAGGGCCTGATTTGACCATTTTGGTTTAGTGGTTAGATTCAAAGAGCTGCGTTTAAACTCTGCTGACGTCAACCAAAATTTTCAAATTTGTTCCTCTGGCTGCTAGGTTAGCTAGCTCATCCGCTTCAGTGTTTCCTTCTTTGAAAGTATGGTTAATGGTTTTTGATTCAAAATTATCCATTAACTGTAAGATTACCTCTAAAACTGCCATAAGGTGCCAATTTGGGGTTGATCTGACTTTGATTGCATTGATGGTAATCAGTGAGTCTCCCTCAATTTCAAGCTTTGAGATCCCTACTTCCCACGCTAGTATCAGTCCAAACAATAGTGCTTTAAATTCTGCCATATTGTTGGTGTCTTTGGGTAATGGTATGGCTTGTTTGGCAATCACATTCCCAGTTGTAGAGCGTATGATGCATCCCGCTCCTGAGGGGCCTGGGTTACCTTTAGAAGCTCCATCAAAATTTAATTTGTACCATCCAATTGAGGGGGGTTTCCAGACACATGTCTTAGTTCTTGATTTCTTCTATTTCCTCTGCCTATGGTGATTGGAGTTTTTAATCCAAACCAATTTTTTGTCATCTGATCATCGCAACTGGTAAAGAATTTGTGTTGTGTTGATTGAGTTTGGATCCGAGAGTTCATTACCTCAACTATGGTTGCCTCCAATTTGTTAATTATAGTTTCAAATTTCAAAAATTTATCCTGGAATAATCTTCTATTCCTTTCTTTCCAAATCTCCCAGATCAGAATTGATGGAGAGATCATCCATAGATTGCTGAATAAACTTCCTCCCATGATTTGTGGCCATGATATCAAAAGTTGGAGTAAATTATTTGGGGGGGCTGATGACCATCCTAATCTTGAATAAAGCCAGTACCAGCAATCTTTAGCAAAGGGACAGGATAATAATAGATGATTTACGTCCTCTTCATTCTTGAGACACATACTGTATCTAGATGGGCCCTGATATCCCATCTTAATAAATTTATCTGCAGTTAAAATTCTACCCTGGGATGTCACCCACATAAATAACCCAGCTTTTGGGAGTCCAACCTTGTTCCAACATAATTGTGCTGGGATCTCTTCTGTTTTGGATGTGAATGATTTGGCTATTAGATTGTAACCCTCTTTGACACTGTAGGATCCTGATTTTGCCCCATTCCAAATGATTTCATCTTTTTCTTGTTTGAGAAGAAAGGGCCTATCTTTGATCAATGTTTTGAGCTTATCTACCTCTCTTAGATCTAATTGAAGTGATGAGAAGTCTTTCCATTCCCAAGAACCATCTATAGCAACAGAGGATGAAGGGATGATATAATCATTGAGATGAGGTCCCCAGGATGAAGTGCAAATATGACTGATCTGATTGGGGCCTAACTGTGAATTGATGGTTGGGTGTCCATCCCAAGAGTCTTCCCAGAATCTTGCTTCCTTTCCATCCTTGATATTCCAAGATATGTTATTGTCAATAATATGTCTTGATTTAGCTATGAAGTTCCATATTCTCGAGCCTTTTAGGAACTCTTTAATTCTGACTATATCTTCCATATTAAAGTTGCCTAAATATTTAGCTCTGAGAATTCTAGTCCATTTGAGGTCCTGATTATTCACTATTTTCCAATAAAGCTTTGCACCTAGAGCTTGGTTCTGCCATAATTGATTTTTAATGCCAGTGCCACCTGAAGATTTCAGTTTACATATTTTATCCCATGAGATTAATGCAAATTTCCTCTTAGTATCTATACCCTGCCAAAAAAATTTCCTAAGTTTCTTCACCATATCCATATATCCCTTTGTGGTAAGTGAAAGGCAAGACATTAGGTATATTGGTATTGCTGACAATGTTGCTTTGATCATGACTAATCTCCCAGCCCAAGATAGCCATCTGGTTTTCCAATTATCCATCTTCCTGTCCATCTTTTCATTGAGAGGTTTCCAAACTGATCCTGTTTTGAGTGATTTGTCAATTGGGATGCCTAGGTATGAACATGGGAGAGAGCCTGATTTACATTCCAGAATATTTACAATTTTCTGTTGGATTTTCTTTTTTGTGTGGAAAAAGAAGACCACTGATTTCTCTTTATTGACTAATTGCCCTGAAGCTTGTCCATAGTGATCTAGTATCTTGGAAATCTGCTTAGCTTCCTGGATACTCCCCTGACCCATGAGAATAATGTCATCTGCAAATTGTTGATGAGTAACTGGCCGAATGGATGAGGATATTGTAATGCCATTGATTAGGTTTTGATCCTGCAAACTGATCATACTTCTCCCTAATGCCTCAGCCATAATTATGTATAAGAATGGTGATAATGGATCACCTTGTCTGATGCCATTAGAGCTTTCAAAGAAGCCTTGTGGTGATCCATTCACCAAGACAAAGAATTGAGGAGTTGAAATACAATAAAATATCAAGTTGATCCATGCTTTAGAAAACCCAAATCACTCCATACATTTAATCAAGAATCTCCAATTGACCTTGTCATAGGCTTTCTTGATATCCAATTTTATAATCATGCTGGATTGCTTATTATGCTGGATAGAATGTATCGCTTCTTGGGCTATGATTATCCCATCTAGAATTGATCTACCCGAGACAAAACTAGTCTGTTCCTCCCCAATTAGTTTGACTAAGACCTTTTTAAGTCTATTTGCTAGAGCTTTAGAGAGAATTTTGTAAATTGTGTTACAGAGAGCAATAGGTTTGAAATCATCCAAATTAATGACTTGTTCTTTTTTAGGTATTAACACTATGAAAGAATTGTTGATTTCAGTTAGAAATCTACCTGAAGCTCTTGCGCCCTCCAAAGCCTCAGTGAGGTCTTTGCCCAAAATGCTCCAGCAATGAAGGAAGAAGCTTGGAGGAAAGCCATCCAGTCCTGGGGCTTTGTCTGGAGCCATCTGGGAGATAGTATGTCGGATTTCTTCTTCCTGAAAGGGTCTGGATAGCATTTGATTATTTGCATCAGTAATGATATTTGGGATATTTTCCAATACCCCTTGTTGAATCCTAAATGGAGATGAAATAGAACAATTGAGAAGCTGAGAGTGATATCTGATGATTTCTTTGATGATCTCCTTCTAATCCTCCAGTATAGAGCCAACAACATCCTTGAGTTGAGAAATCCTATTAATGCCTAGATCCTCTGTTTTGTACTTGAGTGAAAAAATTTTGTGTTCGTGTATCCTTCAGCTAGCCAAGACTCTCTAGATTTTTGTTTCCAGTATATTTCTTCTTTAGCTAGTATATCTTCCCAGTCCCTTAAGAGAGATTTTTCTTCTAAGTAGCTGTCATGGTCCAATCCCGATTGCATTATTTTTAGATTCAGATTCTCCAATTTTTGTTCAAACTCCAATTTTGATGCGAAGATGTCATTAAAATGAGTTCTATTCCATATGAGGAGGTTTTTCTTGATATATTTCAGTTTGGAGACAAAGCAGAATAATTTAGAGCCTTCAACTTTGAAATCCTTCCACCATTCATCTATGAGCTCCAAGAAATTCTCCTCTTTAAGCCACATGTTTTCAAATTTAAAAGGACATCCCAAGGTTCTATTGGCCTCGAGAATGTTAAGCTGAATAGGGAAGTGATCAGATCCTAAAATTGGAGTGATAGAGGCTTTTAAGTCAAAAAGGAATTCTGAAAGGTCTCCTTTAAATAGAAAATGATCCAATTTTTCTGAGATGTTGCATATGCCCATTCTTCGGTTTGACCATGTGAAGGAGCCATTTTGTAGCTCCACCTCCATAAGACTCTCTTTTTGTAACCAATCCTTGAAATCATTATGTGATTGAGAGGTTCTAAGAGATCCCCCTAATTTCTCTGATGCATGAACTATAGCATTGAAATTGTACACACTAAAAAGGTGCACTTCTATGAACCATTACATGAAAGGTTGCTCAAGAATGAGGCCTCACAAAGCGGCTCATAGCTCTCTATGCATGGAGTTGCAAGGGACTATGATGTGTTTGCTCTCAGCTAGAGCTACAAGCTTGTGACCTTGCTAGTCAACCACACAATAAGAGATTCAAGTGAAGACAAGGGCAACAATGCCAATATCTCCAAGAATCAAATATGCAATGCAATGCAAGCTATATGATGATGCAATCTAAACTATGAAAGGAAGGTATAATGCAACTAATCTATGAAAGGAAATAACAAGTGTTACAATGCCTCCTATTTAGACTATGTGAGCTTATTCTATTGCATAAAAGGAAACTAAGCTAACAATGCCATTATCATGCAACTAAGAATGGAAATATGCAACTACAATGAAATGCAACAAGTCTTCAATGTCTTCAAACTCCAAATGCACCTAAAACCTACAGCATAACATTAGCATAAGAACATGGATATGTAAATGAAGGAGAGAGCTCTCCTTTTATAAGAAATAAAGTGAAATGGACCATGGAGATTAAGAGGCAAAAAGTCTTAATCAGCGGTGGAGCTTGAAAGATGAGCAATCCATGTGCACAAGTATCTTCCAATGAGAGTGAAGTGTTGACTTTTGAGCCTCATATGAGACAAAAAGTGCTTTTTCCCTTTTTATAAAATATGAATAATACTTTATTTGTGCAACTTAGGATAAGAGGAAAGGTGGGCTTTTTATTTATTAAAAGGGGAGGAAATATTCCTTTTAATCAAATAAAGACTTAGGATAAATGGTTAGCCCAAGGATAAAAATCTAATAAATGATCGAAATTAAGACTTGATCAAGAGATTGATATTGTTGAAAATATTGATTATTGATAAAAATGATTCAAGATTGATAAATCAAATAAATGGGGCCCAAAGTCTAGGCGACCATTTTTGGGTGCATACATTTGCCCCTCTTTGACTAATGTGTGATCGATTTGGGAACACATGCAGTCAAAGAAGAATTGAAATGTGAGATCGATTTGGGATCACAAAACAACTCAGATGTGAGGTTGATTCAGGATCACATCCGGACAAAACATAAACAAAGGCCTTTGAACATGAGGTTGATTTGGGATCACATTCAAAGTAGGAGATAAGAATCTCGAATTTGAGCAACAGCTCACAAAAGATGTCTGAATCAGAAAAATCAAGCAATTGGGGATGAGAATCCCATAAGTACTGCCCCCTCAGAATCGAAATCGAAATCAGGTAGAGAGGAGAACAGCGAATTGATAAGGATTTGATCAAATCAGAATGAAATCACAATCAAAGGTAAAGGTCAAATAGGTTAACCATTAGGCAATGAAAACATGCCCCAGCCTGACTAAAAAGATGCAGTCAAACGTGAGAAATGAGGGAATGGAATGAATATGAATGAAAGACTAGAAGGTTGGAAGACATGGAAATGAAGAAATGATGATGCCCCAACTAATATCGAAGGATTAGGCCTCAAAAGATCAGTCAACTACGCAGAAGGGAAGAAATTTTTTGAAACGTGACTCGGATTTCAATTTCGAGTCCGAAAATGGATAGAAAATGATGTGATATGAAAGATCAGAAATGAAAGATGTGATCAAGAAGAATCAAAAAATGAGCACAGTTGACCAACTAGTGCGTAGATGATAAAAAGGAAAGCTCTCTGCATATGCAAGATGTAAAAACTAAACTATGATGAACCTAAGAATGCAAGCTACTATGAAAGTGGTTGACTTGCAAGGTCACAACGCTTACAGACATCTAATTATCATCATGAAGCGTTATTGGTAGCATCGTAAGATCATACAATGCACACTAGCATAACTATGTGGATATGAATATGATCTTTATCAGATAGAAATGTGGAAATCTTACCTAGGCATCAAAGACATATAGGTCAAGATGACTAATACAGTGAGATCACCTGATTTTGATATGGCGAGATTATGCTTGTATCAAGACACATGAAAATTAGGATAGCTAGAAGCATGCACTTACAAAACAGTCAAGGATAATACCTTGTCAATCCATAGGGTCAAGTAAGACCAGCATAAATGCTCATGATAGTTAGGATCGACAAAATATACCCACAAGCAGATAAAGAAAGAAAACATGTTCTCATTCCCTCAGTCTTCTAGCTATGCATCATCAAAAACTTCTCAGGGAGAGACCACTCATCAAAGAAATCCTCATAGACAGCACACAAAGAAAAAAATAAAGCCATCATATCATCAACGAGTTGATTGTTTAAGTGTGTGTGTGTTGGTCATAGAGTCAAACTCTGAGTATCACATTTGCAAATGAGCAACGTCGCATCATACTAGACTGTTGGGTAAGACATCTGATAAGTGTTAAGAAACACTCGACGCAAGGGTATTGTTGAAAAACACTATTTGGGGTGGTGTTGAAAAACAGCTGTTGTGAAATGCCCCAAGAGACAAACGCACCTAAAGGACCAATGTTAACAGTTATGCCCCTTAGACAAAGACAAAGACCAATTCCAGACCAAGTCAAATAAGGTCAAGGCATGACGGAGAAAGGCTAAGTGTCGAGGATGCATGTTAACAAATAGGGGTGCAAAGGCCTCAAGCAGCGCCTGTTTCCAGGTTTTCACCACTTGGATTTATTGTAATTTTTTCTTTTTTTTTTCTTTTTTCTACCAAGGTGCCTGTTTTCAAGTTTTCACCAAGGCACTTTTTCTATTTTTTTGAATTTTTGAATTTTTTGATTTTTATAATTTTTTCAGGACTTTATATGCTTTTTAGGATTTTTTTTTCAGCATCATATATCAATTTTTTTGAAATTTTTTCAGGATCAATAAGATATATACAAAGGATGCCTCCAGACAGAATGGGCATCAAACTTCCAAGCAAGATCACATTGTGTATTCCCAATATCTAGCAATGTGGAGGACAAGATGGATTAGCAATCTGGTGGAAGAGATGGAAGACATGAGAATGAAGGAGAGTGAAAAGAAGACATCCTCAAAGGCAAACTCCTCAAGAGTACCCAAGCTAGGGAAAAATTGTCATGTAAAGTGCATTTGCCCAAGCAATGAGAGGCTAGCATATGATAAGTCACAAAAGCACATTGCAAAAGAAGGAAGGATGCAGTCCAAAGGAGTAGACATGTCAAGAGGCTTCATAGCATCGTGTTTTACTTTTTTTTTTTTTTTTATTAGATCAAGACCAGAGGGGAAAAGGATAGCGAAAGGATAGAATGAATGAAGGAAAATAAATATGAAGGCTAAACATGAAAGAAGTGAAAGCAAGATCATTGTAAGATAGCTCACAAGATAGCCAAATATTTAAGTATAGGTCAACATTGTCAAGATCAAAGAGAGAAGATGGAATGGATGAAATATGTAGAAGAACTACGCATGATACTTGATTACCAAGTTTTCATCATGGTACTTATCCAAGGCACCACAAGGGAGTGGTTTTCACCATAGGATGAATTTATTTCTTTTTACTTTTGCTACCAAGGTGCCTATTTCCAAGTTTTCACCATGGCACATTTTTAATTTTTTCATCTTTTTTTTTTTTCAATTTTTTGCTATTTTTTGAATTTTTCTATTTTTTAAATTTTTTTGGAAGAAGGCAAGCTTTTTAGATAATGCTCCTTGAAAGGATAAACCATGATATGTCAAGGATTCAAAATGATATGCTCAAAGATGCTGAAGGGGAAATGAAGACGCATGAGGAATAGGCAAATGAGGAAAAAATGATAGAAGGTAGAAGGATAATGAATGGAAGGAATGTGAAAGGGTAGATGGAAAGGAAGGCAAGATCAACATCAACACACACCTTGAAGGGTGGTGAGAGGATGGAGGAAACATAAACCATATTCTAGTCCAAGTGTGAACCATATTCTGGTTCATTATTGCTATCTGACTCCTCAAAGAGAGGATTGGTGTGCTTGTTATAATTCTCAAATGTGAATGGAGAAATACGAGAAGGAATATGGAAAATGGTTAGCAGAGGTTGCGGTTTAGGCACATGGAATGGAAGAATGTTTTTGGAAAAAGATAAAGTGGAAGCCTTTGGAAGCTTGAATGTCAACTTCACTTTTTGCTCAACATAAGACTCTTTCAAGAGAGACTTTGGAATCCATATAGCCTTAGGCTTTTCATTTCCTTTTGATGACTGAGAGAGAATATCTTCAATGATGGATTTTGGAACCCATACTTGTCTTGTAGTTTTCTTCTTAGATATCTCCTTCGACTTTATGCCCCCATGTCGACTAGAGGAGACATGGTGATCTTCTTTTTTTGATGGATTCTTGTATTGCTTCCTTTTCTTGTTTTGAACATTAAACTTACTTCCAAAAGACTTGGGACTTGTGGAAGAAGAAGGAGGATATGACCAGTTTAGATGGGTGGGTGGATGAAAGGGATTCAAGGGTATGCATCTATGTTGATCTTGAGGAAAGATAGGAGATGGAGGGACGTAAGGACCCAAAATGGATGATGAATTAGGAGAGTTAAGAGGGGAAAGTGAAGGGACATAAGGGCCCAATATGGAAGGAAGATGTGAAGCCCTTAGTATTGGTAGAGGAGGTCCAAGGATGGATGTGGAAGATGCAAAAGGATAATCAATAAGTTCATCAGCATCTATATCACAACCAAGGATATCAACATCTTTAGAGTGAGCATTAGAATTTTCAACAGGATCATGCACATCTTGAATAGGAGCAGTTTCTTTGATAGGATCATTCGTAGCTTGCAAAGATTTAGGAAGAGCAGAAAGTGGAAGTGAACATGGAGTGGTAGAACAAGAAGATGGAAGACTTTGATCTTGACAAGTTGCCTTGGATAGCATAAGTGCATCATTTTTTTCTTGATTTTCAATAGGATTAACATCAGAAGTAACAACACCATTTTTAATAACCTTAATGGAAACATCATCTTTGGAAAGCGCAAGTGTGGTAAGGTTATTTTGATTATCAATAAGCTCAATAGTGTAAGTAGTAGCTTGATCTTGCTTAGGATATGGTGGAATGAATGCGGAAGAGCATAGAGGATCAAAAGAACCATGCAATGGAGAAGATACATCATGAAGAGAATTGGATGACATGGAGGGTTCTTGATCTTGATCTTTCTTTATATTCTTTTCTTTATCATTTTTAGAGTCTTCTTGACATGGAGACACTTCTAAGGACAAGGAAGTAGGTTGGATTTGTATGGAAGACTTTGGAAGAGATGGAAAAGGACTAGCTAAAGTAGGCCTTATAGTGCATAAAGGCTTAGGCTCTTTAGGTTTAGCATTATTGAAAGCATTTGCAGCCAAGTGAAGGTTATCTTGAGTATCTTTAAGAGGTGGCCCTTGAGGATAACTATAGGGAACCGCATGGAAAGTCTTAGGATCTTTGTTGGATGAAGGATTTGTGCTCTTAAGGCTCCTTGAAGGCTTTGTGAAAGATTTGGAAGACTTAGTAGCTTTAGGAAGTGTGTGGGTATTGGAGGAAGTTGCAGATGGAAGGGGACCATCACAAGATAAAGGTTCAACATTAACATGATCTTGCTGGAGAGTGTAATCTTTATTTTCAGCATGAGAGTTTTTAGACAAGACATGCTCATAATATCTTCATTTATAATCAGCACGGAAAGCTTTCTCTTCCTCAATAGAAGTAGATGTATCATATTGTTCACAAAAAATATCATAATTTCTCTCAAAATCAGAATCATATGGATCACCATCACAATCTATCCAATAGGATGACCCTTTAGTAAGCCTAAGCACACGACGAGGAGGACTATTAGGAATAGAGGTGCCATAAGTATTGCTACATTGTCCATCATCATAGTCATCATAGTCATCATAGTCATCAAAGGTAGGTGTGTCACTCTTTGTGGAAGAGACATCACAAGGACTATCACATTGCTCTTTATGGTATGTCTTCTGAAGAGAAGTAAGACTCTTAAGAGAAGTAGAAGAAGAATGAGATCGTGAAGAAGAGGAAATTGAAGACTTAGTGGAAGAAGAATACTTGGATAATGAGGAATTCGAATGATGTTTAAAAGAGTCATGATAAGATTTGGAAGATGAAGAATGTGAATAGTGTTTAGAAGAATCATGATAAGATTTAGAAGATGAAGAATGTGAATGATGTTTGGAAGAGTCATGATAAGACTTGGAAGGTGAAGAAGAATGAGAAGATTTAGATGATGAAGAATGTTTGGAAGAAGAAGATTGTGATAAGATCATGTTTATGATTCTAGAAAAGGCATCTGATTTAATCATCTTTTCTTTTCTTTTTGCTATAAATTCATCACTCATGAGAATTTTGGAAGAACAACACTTTTCGAATATGTCAATGAGCTCAAGATCATCTATTCTTAAGAGAGGTTCCTTAACAAGATAGTCAAGATTTATGGTTATAGAAGAGGAGGAATCAAGCATGGAAGAAATGAATAGATGAATAGAAGAAAGTAGACTAGATAATAAGAGGAAAAGAATCAAGAAGAAGAAGAATTTCCCATGGGAATAGAAGACTTTAGAAGAACATGGAAAATGGAGAAGAAAGAAGAAGACTAAGAGCCATCTTGTACAATTGATACCATAACGTTCATTGAGATGTTGAGCAACATGTCAACACCTAGGATCTAAGATCTGGACTGACCAAGGAAGACTGAAAATAGAAGACCCTTGGTAATAGGATGACCTCACAAAATGTCAACACCAAACTAGGATAATCAAAGTTCTCTATTGTACAAAGAGAAATGAAAAGATAGAAGAAGGGGCTTTACCAACACTGTCAAAGAGGTGCTTCAAATCAAAGGGTGACTGCCCTTGCACTTTTGAACCAAGAGGTTGGGCTAGGCCAAAATATAATTGAAATTGATTAAATGAAAATGATTTGGACAATAAGAGCACTAAAATTCTTCAAGAATGTAGCTAAAAATTCTAGAGATAAGCTTTCTCACCAAGAACAACCTTCTAATGCGACATTTCTCTTTGGCTAATGTGATACTGATGTTGATCTTGACTGATTTGTGCAAAATTTTGAGTTTTCAAGGTCTAATTTCAAATATTTGGATCTGAGGGTGAAAAATGTCTGATTTCAATCACATCATTTGGATAGGTGTGAAAATAGTAGGTGATCAAACATGTCTTCAAACACTTGAAACAAGGGCAAAAGAAACCTTGCCAAGACAAACACTTATGATATCAAAAATATAATTGCACCCTATGAATGCTACCGATTGTTTGTATGTTGAGAATGTTTACACTGGTATCACACAACCGAAGACAATTCAAGCAAGTCTATCCTACAAGACAAGGCTCAATACTTACCAACTTAGCCCACAACTTGATGCCCCCTCGCCTCACACCAAGTGGTTACCCACAAGAGATATTGGCTTTGTCGTGGAAGTTTCAAACGACACAACCAAAGGGACACATATGGTGAGTATCTTAAGGTGATCCGGGTAAACCACTTGGATCAATCCTTGCACTAAGAAGATAAGCGGCTAAATTAAGGTGGCTTCTATCTAATGGTTCTTAATAAGGATTTCCGTTCACAACACCCCTCTTGCTCCTCATAAAGGACTAGGACCTTGCGGTCTCAAGAGTACCTTAAGCATTCTTGTTCAATATTTTCCCCATGGTCGCAATCCCATGAGCTACTCACATCAAACGAAGATAAGTGTTATGTCTACCAAGGTTTTTGGTGTCCTTGATAGCCTTGAGTTTATAGTGAGTTGGAATCACTTGCCACCAAGGAAAATGATGACAAGGTTGTCCCCACTTGAGTCGTTCCTCTTGATTGCTCAAGAGCAGGCCCGCTAAAGGATCCTAAACTAAACAAAGAAGTGGATCAACTCTTGAGGTTCAAGGTTTTTGGTTCACCACAAGGGTGAAGAGCATACTCCCCTATCTCAAGAATCTCTCCCAAACACACCAAGCAAAGTTCATTTACCCTCTTGTTTTCAAAATTCAAAGATGGGTCAAGATTTTCTGGTTCACCAAAATGGTGAAGAGCATACTTCTCCTACCACCCAAGAATTCCTACAACAAGATCTTAAGTGCCTAATAAATGAAACAACTAGTTTTTGCCACACTTAAAAAGAAAAGGAAATAAAAAAGCAAGATTTTTTTTCTTTTTGTTTTTATGCTTGGGCAGCCCTACAAAAACCATTAGTAGCCCTCTTTGACATGCATTTTTTTGACAAATTTCAAGTAATGAGAGCATCTACAACCACAACTTGTTAGACCAACAAGAGTTAGGAGAATCAAAATCCAAAATCTACCAATGATTAGTACATGAAAAATCAGATAATCTGCAAAAATAACTGATCAAATGATAAAATCTGAAAATGAAACCATCATGGTTGGATTAGGCTTAGAAAGACCTTTCCAATGATATATCACACTTAAACTTTTGATACCATTTGAAAACGCTAAAATTTTCAAAAATTTTCAAAAAGCTAGCAAAGAACTTGAAATTTGCAAGATACAAAATAGTTCACTGTTAGATCAGGTGATATACCTCAGACTTCACCAGTATCACGTGATACTTCTTCCTATAGCCAGGCGATACTTCCCCAGTCGGGTGATACTTTGCACGATGCCAGGCGATACTTCGCCTGATGCCAGGCGATACTTCGCCTGATGCCAGGCGATAGACTTCAATATAGGCGTGCGATACTTTTTCCGCACGAACTATCGCATCAAGACAGAAAGTATATCGCGCGATAGTTCTGAGAAGTGTCACGTGATAATCTGAGACAGAAAACTAGAAAATGCAGATTTTTCCAAAAATTAATCCGAAAATGATGAAAAATGCATCAAATGAAAGGACAAAGCTATCTACTCTGCCCCACGGTGGGCGCCAAAAATGTACACACTAAAATATGCACTTCTATGAACCATTGCATGCAAGGTTGCTCAAGAATGAGGCCTCACAAAGCGGTTCATAGCTCTCTATGCATGGAGTTGCAAGATTGAAAATTGCTCTCAGCTAGAGCTACAAACTTGTGACCTTGCTAGTCAACCATACAATGAGAGATTCAAGTGAAGACAAGGGCAACAATGCCAATATCTTCAAGAATCAAATATGCAATGCAATGCAAGCTATATGACAATACAATCTAAGCTATGGAAATGAAAGTACAATGCAACTAATCTATGAAAGGAAATAGCAATAGATTACCAAGCCTTCCTATTTAGACTATGTGAGCTTATTCTATTGCATAAAAGGAAACTAAGCTAAGAATGCCATTATCATGCAACTATGAAAGCAAATATGAACTAGATGATGCAATGAAGCAAGTCTTCAATGTCTTCAAACTTCAAATGCACCTAAAACCTGCAGCATAACATTAGCATAAAACATGGATATGCAAATGGAGGAGAGAGCTCTCCTTTTATAAGAAATGAGGTGAAATGGACCATGGAGATTAAGAGGCAAAAAGACTTAATCAGCGGTGGAGCTTGAAAGAGGAGCAATCCATGTGCACACATATCCTCCAATAGGAAAATAAGAGTTGACTTTATATCCATATGAGACAAAAAGTGTTTTTTCCCTTTTTATAAAATAAGAATAATGCTTTATTTGTGCAACTTAGGATAAGAGGAAAGTGGGGGCTTTTTCTTTAATTAAAAGGGGAGGAAATATTCCTTTTAATCAAATAAAGACTTAGGATAAATGGTTAGCCCAAGGATAAAAATCCAATATATGATCAAAATTAAGACTTGATCAAGAAATTGATATTGTTGAAAATATTGATTATTGACAAAAATGATTCAGGATTGATAAATCAAATAAATGGGGCCCAAAGTCTAGGCGACCATTTTTGGGTGCATACAGAAATCACCCCCCACTATAAAGTTGTCCTTTGGCCATTGAGCAAAGCACTTAGAGATTTCTGTCCATAATTCTGCCTTCTTCTTGTGTGAGATGGGGCCATATACATTTATTTTATGAATATTTAAATTGGATTTGGTACTAATTAGGTTCCCAACTATCCAATTTGGTCCATGATCCATTGGAATGAAAGAACAAAACCTGGGATTCCATAGAACCGATAAGCCACCTGAGGATCCTATTGCATCAACGCTATGAACCTTCCAATCTCCTAAATTCTTGGTGAAGATTTCCAATTGTTCTTTATCCATCTTTTTTTTCTTGTAGTAGAGCTAATTCTACTTTAGATGTTATGATACAACGTTTGACCAAATGCTGTTTGTTAGGGGCATTAAGTCCCCTAACATTCTAGGAGATGATTCTCATTGCAACTTGGGAAGGAACGTCCCCTTCTCTACATTAATGTATGATGTTATTTTGGTTTGATCTAATTCCTCACCAACCTCCTTCCCGAGTGATGCATTAGATTTCCTTCCTCTCCCCTACTTTTTGGTCTTTCCACAATCCATGTGACAATCTAGAATAGATTGCGCTACTCCTAGGCTGTTGCATTTTGGTGAATAATTTTGCCGGTGATCTTCCTTTGATTCTTCTTGGGTGTGCACTGAGATGTCTATTAGTCTTTCTTCATCCTCAATAAAATCCTCATCTAGAAGCCTTTCCATATATGCTAACTTCTGAGAATCCCCGATTGGTTGTTCTAATGTTGTATCACCAAAAAGATCATAAACTGCCTAAAGTTTTGGGGGCATCTGTGTTTCCTCATACTCTTGAGACAGTATGCCTCTGTTTGATTGTAGATTATTAATACTAAGGTGATCCATGTTTGCTTCTAATGGTTTGAGATTAATTAAACCTCCTTTGACTCTAAATGTGGATGAGGTTTTCTCCATTTGAGGGGCTAGCCACTTAGTCATCTCTTTTTGTTCTTTGAGTCTCAATTTGTAAGATGTTCTCCGTCCCAAGTAAGAAGAAGATGATGAATCAAGAGTTTGAACGTCAACCCCTTGAAAGGTTGGTGAAGAAGATGTTGTGACCAGACTTTTTGTTTTGGTTGAGGCTTTGAGGTCACATAACTTAATCTTAAGAATGTCATCTTCTTCTGTTGCTTCTTCTGCATTTAAGTTTTCCTTTTCCAAATCGATTGAGGACGCTGACTTCTCCAACAACATCTCCAATGGCAGCAGGGGTCGATCTGAAGATTCCTCCTCGCTCATTACTTGATCTGCTATTTCCTCTATCAAATCCAATTGGACTTCCGATACCCATTGAAGAATGATTTGCTATAGAGTTAAAGGATTGAACCTGAAAGGCTTCAAGAAGATGTTCTTATGCAAGGGAAAAAGTGAAGATGCTTCAGGAAAACATCGAAAGCCAAGAATCAAGCAAGAAATATGAGGCAGCACTGAGTCCTAAAGACTCTTTGATGAGAGAGAATCCTAGTAACTATTGGAAGCCTTGTCTGGGTAAGTTATTGTAAGACCATGTTGATGGGGTTGTTTTGCAAACCTGTGCTGCTTTTTAACAACTAACTTCCATTTGAATTTTTACTCTTACTAATTTCATTACAACTAATTGATGACTCTTATGGCTCTTTCTAATTTGGTAAAATCTCATTGATTATAACTCTTACAACTCTTTCTCTCATAATTAGAAATTGCAGAATTACTTCACAATATATTTCATAGATTTTATGACCAATATCGACATGGTATTTTAGCAGAGTTTTAAGTTGTTATCTTTCAAAATGACCTCCTTAAGAATTAATCAATTTTTTTTGTATTGTGCAAGCCATCATTTCTCTATTGAGTTGAATAATTCTATAAGCCTACAAATCCAACATAGAGTAATTTTATTTATTATATTTTGGAAAGTGTGTACTTTTACTATTTGCATGAAGAGTTTATTTCGAGAATCTACATGTCCTTTGTCACACGGCGGAATTTTCTCATTGAGTGTGATTCCATCCATATTTACTAATAATCATGTCTAAACAGTTTAAAACTATTTTTATTTAGAAAATTTGTAAACTTTATTGATAAATACAAATAGAAAATATTCATCTCATATTAAATATGGATCCACAAATTAAGTCAATTCATCCATGGTAGGCCAAGCTCTATCACAGATTAAAAGTCTACCATTGTTTGCAAGTCCAAAAAGGATTTTTGCAAAGTGTTAATCCTAGAAATGGGAAGCTTAACTAAAGGAAGCGGTTTTATTTGTTTTTCTCATTTTTTGTCATATAATAATTTCAATTTGTTAAATAATTTCATATGAATCTGTTTTATTTAATTTTCTTAAATTCGCAATGCGTTTAAAGCTATATATTTATAGCTTGGATTCATATATATAATATATCTCTGAATATTGACATATTTTTATTGAATAATAATTCAAAAATAAATTCTAAATATTATATCTATAGCTTGGATTCTTAGCTATATTGTTGTTTTTTAAATATATCTAAATATTATATAATATATATCTGAATGTAATATATTTTATGTAAGTCTTTGTTTGTCTTAAAAATACTAAAACAAAAATAATATGGAAACCTTTAACAAAAGTTTGAAAGGAAACTTTCTATCTTTTCTTGATTATGTTTTTTTTTTGGATAACTTGGATTTGAAGAGAATGATATGGTTAATAGATATTTTATATTTAAATATTATTAAAATATATTTATTTTTTAGTGTAATTAACAATAATAAATTATAAGAAACATCTATAATGCTATTTGATTGCAAGAAATTTTCTCTGATTTTTGTAATTAAAACTTTTGGAAGTTTCAATTGTAATTAGTATTGCGTTGACTCCATTTTTTAGAAGGGGCATGAGTGCATGAGATCCATGGGAAAGAAGCCTCTTTGATCCATGACTACAAATTTATCATGTGTGGAATTTTAGTGCACCCTCATCATTCTCAAAGGACATAGCTGATACGTGAGTTGATTGGAAGGAAACCCTAGAAGCTCATGCTTTTACAACTGATTTTCCTAGTAAAATAATAATAATTTATCCGCTCCTCTTTTTAAGGTTTATTATTTTTGTTTTAGCAGTATGTCTTAAAGATTTTAGGATTTTTTAAAGGATTGCAGGGCTGGGGATGGATGATTTGAAAATCAATTTGGTGGACAAATATATTAGGAATAGTCCCAAGAGATAACTAAGAGGGGGGGGGGGGGGGGGGGGGTGAATCAGTTATCTACAAGTTTCAATTCCTTATCCAATTAAGTATACTTAAACATAAAGCATAAACACAATGAAAGAACACTTGAACACAACACCAATATTTTGGTTATGGGGAAACCCAAATAGGTAAAAACCTCGGTGGGAATTGACACCCATTAATATTCTGCACTAGTGTATTATGATCCTTGTTAGAAGATCCTTAACCCTGTTAGGAGTTTCTTTAAAATATATTTAGTATAGTAGACCTAGTCAAGGGTCAGACCCTGTTAGGAGTCTTTTACAAGAGTCCTTGTTAGGGGAGAGGATGCACTGTCCGAGAGCACACTGCTCAAAGGGGTGAAGGCTACAACCTTCTGTTTAACAGATACACACTATATTTGGATCTTGGTGAATTGTGCTTTGACCTACTATCTGGATCAGTTCCAATGTATAGCACAAATACTTGGTCACATAGACCTTCTTCTGATGGCTCAACACTTTGCACACTCTGCTCTGCTCTTATTTTCAACCATGAACCACACTCTAGCAATCACAAATGACTACCTATAAATATCTTTCCTCTAAATGATATAATCAATTTGGCCTATTAGAACCACCTTGAAATCATATTAGAGAAGCCATAAAAAACTTCAATAATAATTCAATCGGCTCTACTAAGCACACAACACATTCTGGGACCTATCCAATAAGATAATTGTAGACACATGCTACACATTGTTAGCTCTACCAAAACATCTAGATCTTTCTCCTCAAGATGAATTACTTCATGCACTCTTAACTGAACATCACTAACTCTTCTCCAAGCTCTAATATAAGGGCGCATATTGAAATGATAGGCGCAACTTCATAACCAATATAATCTCTGTCGGCTCTTCTGAATAAACACAAGAAACTGCTATTGGTGAATAGTGACTGCATAACTTCACTTCTACTAATCATCAAACTCTGTGTCCATGAATGTAACATCACTAACATGTCTCCATCAAATATCCAAAGGCGTAAGGCTTACTGACAACTATATCGACAACCATACACATAACACTGCCTATTACTCTGTCAGGAACACTACTGGCATAAGCTGCTATATAATTGTTTGTACTAACAGTTAACTTCTGCATCCATGATATCATATTGATAACATGTCCATGCTGCATATACTCAAAGCTTACTACACAATTTATCCATGCATGCTACTTACCATATGTTGTCATCAATGACAAACATACAGTCAGTACTAGCCTGCTGACAAATCTCCAACAATCTTCTCTTTGGCATTGATGGAAACATATGGAATGAAAAAATCCATCAATCCAAATGAACATTTCTTTTATAACATTCTCCATTTCCTCTTCAAAACTCCCCCAAGGAATAATCCTCCATCTGCTGCAATATTTTCAACATTCTCCATTTCCTCAACTAAACTGCTTCCATAACTAAATGTTACTCTCCCTTAGTATATTACTCCTTTACTTTTATTTTTCATGACTATATATTACTCCCCCTTTGACATCAATGGCAAAGGGTGCCAATAAGTTTAAGCACTAGTACTAGTCCTGAAGTAGAGTAGTCAACCATCCATAAGTCCCTGACGACTAATGCTCTTTCTTCTTTCTTCTAAGCAGAATCAGGGAAGGGAATTACTCCCAACTTCTCCCAAAGATACTCAAAAGTATCCTTTGGCAAGGGCTTTGTGAATATGTCTTCCAATTGATCTTTAGTACTCACATAGTCCAACTTGACTTCTTTTTCTTCCACTTTCTATCTTAGGAAGTGATACTTGATCTCAATGTGCTTTGTCTTTGCATGCATCACAGGGTTCTTGGACATGTTGATAGTGCTAGTGTTATCATAGTGAATAACAATAGGATAGTCAATCTGAATTCCAAAATCCTTTATCATCTGCTTGATCCAAATAATTGTAGAACAATTCAGGGCTGCTGCAACATGCTCCACTTCTAATCCTGACTGAGAGATACAATTTTTCTTCTTGCTTGTCCAAGTGACAAGTCTGTCACAAAGAAACATTGCTCCACATGATGTACTCTTTCTATCATCAACACATCCTACCTAATCTGCATTAGTATACACATGAAGCTCAACGTTTTTTGAATTAGGATACCATAGACCATAATCTATAGTGCCCTGCAAGTATCTGAATATTCTCTTTACTACCATGAGGTGACTTTGTTTAGGCTCTGCTAAAAATCTTCCAACTATGCCAACTGCATTTGAAATATCAGGTCTAGTTTGAGTAAGATAAATGAGTTTACCAATCATAGACTTGTACAATGTTGTATCTATTGTTGCAGAATCATCTTCTTTTGTAAGCTTGCATGGACAGTGATCATAGGTGTCCCTACTAGCTTGCAATCATCCATCTTGAATTTCTTCAATATCTCTTTCACATACTTGGACTAATTAATGAAAATACCTTTCTCTGTCTACTGCACATTTAGTCCCAAAAAGTATTTGATAGGACCAATCATACTCATCTCAAACTCACTCTACATTTATTTAGCAAATTTTGCACTCAATTTGTCATTACCCCCAAAGATAATGTCATCAACAAATATAGCCACAAGTATTAGTCTTTCAGATGTCTCTCTTATAAATAGGTTACAATCTGCTGCTCCTTTCTTGAATCCAATATTTGTTAGATATCCATCAAGTCTCTCATACCATGCTCTAGGGGCTCGCTTAAGTCCATAGAGGGCTTTCTTCAATTTGCATACCATATCAGGTCTGTTTGATAGGGTGAATCCTTCTGGCTGCTCAATGTATACTTCTTCTTTTAGCTCTCCATTCAATAATGGTGACTTAACATCCATCTGGTAAACTTTGAATTTTTTGAATGTTGCAAAAGCTAGAAACAATTTAATAGCTTCTAACCTCCTTACTAGTGCAAAAGTGTCTGAATAGTCAATACCTTCTCTTTGCGCATATCCCTAACATACAAATCTTTCTTTTTTCCTTACTACTATACCATCTTCATTCATCTTGTTCCTGAATATCCACTTTGTTCCAATCACATTCTTATCACTAGGTCTTGGGACCAGTTCCCAAGTAACATTCTTGATAATTTGATCTAGTTCTTCTTTCATAGCATCGTGCAAATCTTAATCTTTTCATGCATCTTCAACACTTAAGGGTTCAATCTGACATTGTAAACATACCACTTCACTACTAGCTGAGTTCTTTGCTTGTGATCTTGTTAAGACTTTGCCGCTCTGATCTCAAATGATGTCTTTCTTGGAATGGTTTCTATATGTAAACTTTGGAACTTTAGGTGATACTGTCTCATCTTTCTTAGGAGTTTCTTCTTCACTTGTCTCAGGGTCATTGAATAACACATCAATACTGTCAAACATTTCTTCAATAACTATCTCACTAGTGGAGGGTCTAGGTTCTTCTTCAATCATGGGTGAGTAATCATGATATCTTTCTTGAACCATAAATTTTTCATCAATATTAACATGAGCACTTTCAATGATCTTTTTCAATCTTAAATTAAAACATCTATAAGCTTTACTTTTAGTAGAGTAACCAAGGAAAATACCTTCATCACTTCTTGCATCAAACTTGCCTACTGCTTCATCCCTCTTGATGTAGCACTTGCTTCCAAAGATTCTAAAGTATTTTACTATGGGAACATTACCAAACCATAACTCATATGGTGTTTTGTCAGTGCTAGGCCTTAATTGAATTCTATTGATAGTATAGACTATTGTATTGACTGCATCTCTCCAATAGGTGTGTGCAACTTTTCCTTCAATCCTGATGGTGCACCTTGTATCAAGGATGATCCTATTCCTTCTCTCTGAAATTCCATTCTACTGAGGGGTTCTAGGTGCACTCAATTGTCTCTTTATGCCATGTTCTTCACAGTACTCATAGAATATGTCAAAGGTGAATTTTCCTCCTCTATCCAATCTCAAACATTTTATATTTAGTCCAGATTCATTCTCAACCTTTGCTTTGAATATCTTGAAGTTTTCAAATGCTTCTGATTTATGTTTCAAGAACACAACCCACATCATTCTATTATAATCATCAACAAAGAAAATGAAATACCTTTCACCATAGTATGATCTTATTTGAGTTGGTCCACATAGGTCTGTATGAATCAGATCCAACTTGTTCTCTGCTGAATTGTGCTTGCTCCTGAATGAGTTTCTTACATGCTTTGCCATCACACATTCCCTGCATATGGTATCAACTAGTTTTTCTATGCTAGGTAGATCTCTTACTACCTTTACATTACTTATCTTTACTATGTTATCAAAATTGATATGACATAGTCTTTTATGCCACAACCAACTGTCATCAACTTTAGCAACAAAATAACTTGCTTCTGAATTGAGTTGGAAAATATTACCTTTAGTCTTTGATCCTAATGCAATCATAACATCATCCTTGTTGCTAATGATGCATTTTTCATCTTTGAACTCCAACTGATAATCTTTTACAAGTAACTTCCCAACACTAAGAAGTTTATGTTTCAAACCATGTACATAGAGAACATCATCAGTATTGTTCTTTCTGTCCAATGTGATAGCTCCTCTACCAATGATAGGTTTAGGAGTGTTATCTCCAAATCTAACCATGCCACCATTGTATTTTTCCAGATGAATAAATCTATCTTTATCATCTATCATGTGATGTGAATAGCCACTATCTATAATCTAGTCTGTCCTTATATTAGCTTGTGAAATCAATGCTAGCTCTTGTTCCTCTTTCTCATCTTCATGATCTATCTTATTATTCATTTTCTCTATAATAGCAATGAATCCAATTTATTCTTCAGTTGAATCATCATCTAAAACTCCATCTCTAGCATAGTAACATTCCTTAGAGTGCTTAGGCTTGTAGTCATTTTTGAATTTTCTAGCTCTTGTAGGACACTTAGATGCAAAGTGACCAATATTATTACATGAAAAACACTTAAATGGAAATTGACCTTCATATTTTCCTTTTCCTTTCTTTTCTCTTTTAGAAATCATAGCAATGAAATCATCTAGTGTTTTTTCTTCATTGTCATCATCAAAATTACCAGAAGTGTTTGCATATTTCTTACCATGGACTGTTGCTTTGAAGGCTGTCTCACTTTTAGGTTCTGTCTTCAATCTTGAAATCTCAAAAGATGAGATTTTGCTGATTAGGGTCTCTCTCTTGAAATTTGATGTAAGCTGCATGGTCTCATCAAGGATGTTGATCTTGTTTTCATATTCTAGAGTGAGAGTATTCATCAATTTGTCCATAATGTCTTCCTCTAAGATCTCTCCACCATTATTCATGATTCCAGCAACTGCTTCATTGATCCTTTGATTGTAAGCTCTGATGTTTTCTTCAGGAAGCATCTCTAATGCATTGTATCTTTTCTTCCATGTCTTTCTACTTACATCCTTTGCTTATTTCTCTCCTTCAAATATGTCTTCTAGGTACTTCCATATTTTGTGGGTTGTATCTACCTTCTTTATTTCTGAAAACTCACTATCAGATAGGGTGCTGATAAGGGCTTCTTTGGCTATTGCATTTTGATGAAATAATTCATTTTTCTTTTCAGTAGCATCATCCTTTGCAAGGTCTTCCAAGGTAAGGATCTTGACTGCTTTGATAGTTACATCAAAAACCTCAAAAGCAATGCATTGCAAATGAGTCACCATCTTGTTCTTCCAATCAAGATAATTCTCTCCATCAAACTTAGGACTTTCTTTTCTGAAGAGTGCCATCTGATCAACCTCAAGCTGTTAAACTTTCTCTCTGAGGCACTTGGCTCTGATACCAATTGTTAGGAATAGTCCCAAGAGATAACTAAGAGGGGGGGTGAATCAATTATCTACAAGTTTCAATTCTTTATCCAATTAAGTATACTTAAACATAAAGCATAAACACAATGAAAGAACACTTGAACACAACACCAATATTTTGGTTATGGGGAAATCCAAATAGGTAAAAACCCCAGTGGGAATTGACACCCACTAATATTCTGTACTAGTGTATTATGATCCTTGTTAGAAGATCCTTAACCGTGTTAGGAGTTGCTTTACAATATATTTAGTATAGTAGACTTGGTTAAGGGTCAGACCCTATTAAGAGTCTTTTACAATAGTCCCTGTTAGGGGAGAGGATGCATTGTCTGAGACCACACTGCTCAAAGGGGTGAAGGCTACAACCTTCTATTTAATAGATACACACTATATCTAGATCTTGGTGAACTGTGCTTTGACCTGTTGTTTGGATCAATTCCAATGTATAGAAAAAATACTTTACTTGGTCACATAGACCTTCTTCTGATGGCTAAACACTTCGCACACTCTACTCTGCTCTTACTATCAACCATGAACCACACTCTAGCAATCACAAATGACTGCCTATAAATATCTTTCCTCTAAATGATATAATCAAGTCAGCCTATTAGAACCACCTTGAAATAATATTAGAGAAGCCATAACAAACTCCAATAATAATTCAGTCAGCTCTACTAAGCACGCAACACATTCTAGGACATGTCCGTTAAGATAACTGTAGACACATGCTACACACTGTATGCTCTACCAAAACATCTGGATGTTTCTCCTCAAGCTGAATTACTTCATGCACTCTTAACTGAACATCACTAACTCTTCTCCAAGATCTAATCCAAGGGTGCATACCAAAATTATGGTGCAACTTTAGAACCAATATAATCTCTGTCAGCTCTTCTGAATAAACACTGGAAACTGCTAAGTTGGTGAATAATGACTGCATAAGTTCACTTCTACTGATCATCAGAATCTCTGTCCATGAATATAACATCACTAACATGTCTCCATCAATATCCAAAGGCGCAAGGCTTCATGGAAACTATACAGACAACCATACATAGAACACTGCTGACACAAGCTGTTATATAACTGTCTGTACTAATAGTTAACTCTACATCCATGATATCATGCTGATAACATGTGCATGTTGCATATACTCAAAGATTACTACATAAGTCATCCACACATGCTACTTACCATATGTTGTCATCAATGACAAACATACAGTCATTATTGGCCTGCTGGCAAATCTCGAACAAAGAATACCCTACGATAAGTAGGGAGAGGCACAAAGAATAGGAGGAAAAGACGGATCAGTGGCACCGTGTTGAGCGTTTGAGTAGATAGTTTATGAGGCAATTCTGGCTGCCTAAAAATGTCAATGTTGACAACATTTTGGAAAAGTTAGAGACTTTGAATGCTCCTAAAACACATCCTAATACTGCTAGCAATGGCGACATTAAGAGGATTGATATTGGTAGTGCTTAGAGTTCTATATTAGAGTGGACTATTTTTATAATCTGTGTGGCTAAATATGTTGTTCTAAGCTCATAGACTTGAGAATAAGTTGTAGATATTGTATGAGTTCTATTCTCTCTTATGTTATAAGAGGCATTCATAGAAGTGTAAGAGTTTATTTTAATGAGGATAATATAATGAATGTTTAAGAATTTTGTGTTAATATTATGTGAATATTTCTATTTTATTTCAATATATGCATCTTGTTAGAAGTACACTTTTTTTTTTTAAATGTATTCAGATTTACTTCAGTGAGGATAAATACATGGATTCTATGAATTTATTTTAATATTAGGAGAAGATATTTTTTTAAATTTTTCTAATTAGAATATAGGAAACTTAAATTATCTAATATTAAATATTTTTTACTTTTGTAAATGTAATATCTTGATGTTCAAGGTCTTTGTATTTTCTTTTTAATGATGTGAAATATTATGCTCCATGGATTTCTCATACTCAAGTTCACTTGGGAAAATTTGTCATTGATCAGATCGTGTATTATTTGGACAATTTCAATATGTTGTAGGCATGTTTGTTTTTTGGAATGTGGTATTGGCATCTTAAAAAAATTCACAGAGTTTTTTTTAGATATACACTTAAAGGGAGTACAATTTCAATTTCATTTTTTTTATAGAAATGATATTATAAAGGGGCATATATTTAAACTCATTTTATATATCACCCACTTGCATTGAAATTTTACGTACTTTAAATGTTTCTAGCTAACAAACTTTTAAATGGCACACTTAAATAGAAATCATCACCTTGACATATATTTCTTAGTCCATGTGGAAGTAAAAAAATCCATCTTTTAGGAGTAAATTGAGCAAATGTTGTTAACTCGATTCCAGAAGAAACAACCCACATTGAGAAGCATCAATCTACTCTTCAATTTCAAGCTCTTTTAAATTTGATTTCATCTATTTACTATGTAGATGTATTAGTTTAGTTATTTTAAGACATGTTGAGATTGATCCTTTATGAGTTAATTTGAATCTCTTATCAGCTAATTGTTGCATGCACAAAAGCCTGCGATTGCTAGTTTAAAAAAGAAATTGTAACAAATATTTTGTACAATAAAAGGGTTTCTCACCTTTAA